>JAKWIY010003060.1:64066411-64324826 GCA_027704805.1 Solanum corneliomulleri | reverse complement strand
ATCTGATATTTTAAAAATATTTTGCTAAAGTAATTGAAAAAAATAAAAGGATGGGTGGGTTTGTCGGGGGTGGGGATGAGGTGGTGGTAGGGTGAGAAAAATATTTTAAATTTTATTTTGGAAGAAAATAATTGTTATTTTTAAAAAATATAATTTCATTTTAAGAATAGAAATACTTTAATCTTTAGTTTTTAACTCATATTAATAGTTTATTTAATTTTTGTTAAAGTAGAAGATATTATCCATGTGATAAGATTTTTGTAAATAAAAGAGAAAATATATTACACACCACACCACTAAAGCGTATTTTTTAAATTAATAAATGATACTAATATATAATAAAACTCATATCCATGGTTTAAATATAAAACTAAAAAATAAAATTGACTGTAACACCTTACTAGTAATAATTTTCAAAGTTTGGCAAGGCTATACTAAGGGTTACATATGAATACCATGATGAATTGATAGATGTAAAAGTAATTACTTAATATGTATATATTAAGTAATTTAATGTTAAGGTCTAGGGGATTTTGGTTTATTATTAGGAATTTTAGGTTTTTATTGGATAACGGGGAGTTTCGAATTTAGAGATTTATTCGAAATATTCAATAACTTGATTTATAATAATGAGCTCAATTTTTTAACAAAAATAATTAGTATGGTACTATTTTCGTTTATTTTTATTTGTCATATTTCATTTTTCAAGAATTGAATTATTTGAACGTTAATTAATATATTAAAATGTTTGTTTTTTCATTGTATTAGTGTGTGAAAGATTGCTATTGATCATAGTATTTTTCTACAGTTTATGAACATTTGAATTTAGAGTTTGAAAATTGAATAAATCTTATTTAATTAGACTAAAAAAATTTATCAAATTAATCATTCAATTATTCATGATTCATTAAATAAAATAATTTATTTTTTAAATAATATTAATGTTATAATAAATGATAAATACTTTGTAAAATCAACTTGTGCACCCAAATTTCTTTTGTTTGTTTTTTTATAAAGCAAAAGGCGATGATAACGTAATAATACCCCATGTAACAATCATATTCAAATATTGTAAAACTAATTTTTGATGATCCTAACTAGTTATATATGTATATGTATATGAATATAAATACATGGCGTGAGGGGAAAAAATACCTTATTAATAATAATTTCAAAGCTTAGTTTGGCAGGGCTATACTAGGCCGGGTTACATAGTAAGTACTTCCTCCGTTTCAAAAAGGATGAGCTTAATTTGATTTGGAATGAAATTTAAGAAAAGAAAAAAGATTTTTTAATTTTGTGATTCAAAATTAAAGTTATGTCAAATGTATCAAAATTTCTTTTAATCTTGTGGTCTTAAACATGTCATGTGAAAAGTTAAAGTTAAAGTATTGTCAAAAAACGAAAGGGAAAATTCTTTTTTAAATAAACTAGAAAGGAAATAGAGACATTCCTTTTTAAACAGAAAAAATACTAATTTAAAAATGTCAAAATCTCTTTCCATTCTGTAATTTAGCCTTGATTGAATAAAATAAGTAAGCATATATATATATATATATATATATATATATATATATATATATATATATATATATATATATATAGATATATATATATATGAAGGAATATTGATTGTATTGAAGTGTTTTCCTAATAAGGGAATACATGGGAGATATATATAGGGGATATAGGAAGGAGTACTAATCCTAATAGGACTAGGATTAGTACACAGTAAATACTAATATTATTTAATACTATTATTTAATACTATCTGTTATTATCCCCCCTCAAGCTGAGCTGAGCGGAAGCGAACGGAAGCTTGGAACTGAGGTAATCGTGCTGTCGGCTCGGGAGAGGCTTGGTGAGAATATCAGCCGGTTGTTCTTCAGTGGGTCCATACTGCACAGTCATGGTGCCGACCTGAACTTCATCGCGAACAAAGAGATAATCGGTATCAACATGCTTCATTCTGGTGTGTAGGACGGAATTCTTGGCCACACAGATGGTTGATTTGTTGTCACAATAGAGAGCAGGAGCAGTGTGAAAGGCGCGGAGTTCGCGAAGAATATATGTGACCCACATGGTCTCAGCAGCAAGAAGAGCAAGGGCGCGGTATTCAGCTTCAGTCGAGGACCGAGAGACCTTGGGTTGTTTTTTTGTACACCAGGAGATCAGGTTCGGCCCCAAAAAAACGAGAAACCCCGATGTAGATTTTCTGTCATTTTTATCATTCGCCCAATCTGAATCTGAGAAACCCCGAAGCTCCAAGTCCCCGGGTCGAATGAGTAAACCACGACCAAGAGTGCCAAAAATGTACCTAAGAATGCGTTTTAGACAATGGTAATCATGTTCACTTGGTTGATGCACGCGCTGAGCAACTCGGTTGACAGCAAACTGGATGTCAGGACGGGTAATGGCCAGATACTGTAGAGCCCCAATGAGCTGCGGAAGTGGGTGATATCGGCAAAGGGGGTGTCGGCTCCATTCGTAGACGAAGAGACTGCCATCGGTGTTGGTTGACTGGTGCATTTTTCCAGTCCAGCTTTCTGCAACAGATGTCGAGCATATTTTGACTGATGAAGAAACAAGCCGTTGCCTGTCCGAGAAACCTCCATTCCCAGAAAATAGTGTAACGGGCCAAGGTCCTTCATTTTGAAGGTAGTATGCATAGCTCGAGTGACATCCTGAATGAGAGCTGCAGTATAGCCTGTAATAATGATATCATCTACATAGACAAGAAGAATAACTGTACCGTGTGCTGAATGTCGAGTAAACAGACTCGTGTCGTGTAAGCAACACGTGAAGTCGAGTCCCTGGAGGAACGTTTTCAGACGTGTGTACCAAGCACGGGGGGCTTGCTTGAGCCCATACAGAGACTTCTGGAGTTTGCAAACATGTTGAGGGAAGCGGGGATCAACATAGCCCGGTGGTTGCGTCATGTAGATAGTTTCATCAAGCATGCCATGAAGAAAAGCATTAGAAACATCCAACTGATTGATGAGCCAATTGTTGCGCACGGCGAGTGACAGTACCAGGCGAATGGTTTCCTACCGAATAACAGGACTGAATGTCTCAGAGTAATCAAGCCCATACTCCTGATTGTAGCCTTTAGCAACCAAACGAGCCTTGTACCTGAAAATACTGTCATCCGCATTGTGTTTAATTTTGTACACCCATTTACAGCCCACTGGGTGCCGCCCATGGGGCTTAGGTACAAGAACCCAAGTTTTCTGATCAGTCAAAGCCTTAAACTCGTCATCCATAGCATGACGCCAATAAGCATTTTTTGAGACAACAGAATAGGTTGTTGGTTCACTATCGGGAAGAGGTGTATTTGGTAGTATGGTAGCCTGAAAGGTTTTGGGTTTAAAGATACCGGCTTTGCCACGGGTTAACATGGGATGAGTATTGGGGAGTGGCACGAGCGGTGGTGATTCGGGGGTGGCCGGAAAGGACCCAAAACGGATCGGGCTGGAGATGTTGTGGGTATGGGGTGGTTCGGGTTGGTTGTGGGTGTGGGTGGTGGTTGCAGGTGTATTGTGGGTGACGGTCGAAGGGGTGATGAGGGGTGGTTGGGTAGTGGGTGGAGGTGTGGGGGAAGGTGGTGAGGGCCCTTGTGAGTATGTTGGAAAAAGGGGAAGGACGCCAATGAATGATGTATTTGTGGAGGAGGAAATAGACTCGTAGGGAAACTCAGTTTCGACAAATTTGACCTAACGAGATATGTAGACTTTATGAGTTTGTGGGTCAAGACAGCGATAACCCTTGGAGGTAGGATGATAGCCCAAAAAAATACAAGGACGGGATCAGGGTTGTAATTTGTGAGTAATATGAGGGCGTAGCCAAGGGTAGGCAAGACACCCAAAGACGCGGAGGTTGGTATAATTGGGAAGTTCTTGGTAAAGGAGTTGATAGGGTGATTTGTTGGAGAGAGTGTGACTGGGCATTCTGTTAATGAGGTAGTTTGCGGTGGCTAGAGCTTCTACCCAAAAGGAGACAGGGAGATGAGATTGATGTAGAAGAGTAACCACCGTTTCAATGAGATGGCGATGCTTACGCTCAGCTACCCCATTCTGTTCGGGAGTGTATGGACAGGAGGTTTGATGTATAATTCCCAGGGATTGCATAAATTGGCCAAATATGTTATTGACATATTCCTTTCCATTGTCACTTCGAAAAAGTTTAACATGAGAATTGAATTGTGTTTTGACCATTTTTTCAAAAGTGACAAAGGTGGTGTATGCCTGTGATTTGTGTTTTAGTGGGTACAACCAAGTGTATTTTGTAAAATCATCCACAAAACAAATATAATAGCGAAAACCAGCAAATGAAGGAACAACAGTAGGACCCCATAGGTCAGAATGAATAAGTTGAAAAGGTGCAGTTGTACGCTTCTCAGATAAAGTAAAAGGTAATTTATGAGATTTAGCAATTGAACAGGAGTCACAATTGTTTACATGAATGGAATAAAAACCTAATTGAGACATTAAAGAATTTATTATTTGAGTAGACGGGTGACCCAGACGACTGTGCCACAACAGACTGTGGCCATCAGCCGAAAGAGCCACCGGAGCCATAGGAACGCTTTCTGAAACTGGGTGGGCAGACGAACTTGTGCCAGGAAGAACGTACAGACCATGCTCACAGGGGCCCTGAAAAATCACCCTCTTGGTAGTATTGTCTAGGATCTGAAAATCATTAGAGGTGAACAAGAGTGAGCAATTATTGTCTTTTGTGAATTGGTGAACTGAAAGGAGATTGGATTTAATAGAAGGGACGTGGGTAAGGTTACCTAGGTGAAAGATAGCGGTGTGGGTTTTAATGGTACCCGTGCCAGTGTGAGAAATATTAAAGGACTCACCGTTGCCAACAGTAATATCATTGGAGCCATGATATGGATTTGGAGCGTTAAGCTTGGATAGATCAGAAGTAACGTGCATGTTGGCCCCAGTATCCAACAGTCATTCAGAGGAAGGGCCGGCTTGAGATGCATAATTGGCACGGTTATCACTATTTCGGCTCTCCTCATACCGAAACCAGCAACGAGCAGCGCTGTGTCCTGTTTTCTGACAGATTTGACAAGTTGGACGATCCCGCTCGTAAGTGCCCTGCCCGCCGCTGGAAGATGACTGCCCGCCGTTGCCGAATGAGTGCAGGCTGTTGTTGATGTCGTGCTGCTGACCGTCGTACGGCGGACGACTGCCCTGAGAAGGAGTTTAACGCCAGAAGGAAGTGAATCGAGAGGATCCACCTCGGTTGTCATGGCTGCCGCCGCCCAAGAGAAGAGAGGGAACGATCGGTGCCCTAAAGAGAGAAAAAAAAAACCTAGAGAAAAGAAGATCTAGGTTTTCTGGCTCTTGATACCATGAAGGAATATTGATTGTATTGAAGTGTTTTCCTAATAAGGGAATACATGGGAGATATATATAGGAGATATAGGAAGGAGTACTAATCCTAATAGGACTAGGATTAAGGAGTACTAATCCTAATAGGACTAGGATTAAGGAGTACTAATCCTAATAGGACTAGGATTAGTACACAGTAAATACTAATATTATTTAATACTATTTGTTATTAATATATATATATATATGATATATATATATATATATATATATATCATAATGAATGGTAAATACTTTGTAAAATTAACTGATTTGGAAAGAATACATTTATCATGCATCCCACTCTCTTTTGTGCTTTTTGGATAAAGTAATTGGGAAAATGCATAAGTATCCCCTTAATTTATGTCTGAAATCTCAGAGACATATTTATAATATACTAAGGTCCTATTACGCTCTGAACTTATTTTATAAGTAGTTTTCTATTCCTTTTTGGCATACGTGACACTATCTTGGAAAAAAAAGTCAACCAGCATTGAACCCACAAAATAGTGTCATATAGGCCGAAAAGAGCTAGAAAATTATTAATAAATAAGTTTAGGAGGTAATAGGACCTTAGTATAGTATAAGTGTGTCTCTGATATTTAGGCATAGGTTGAGAAGATACTTATGCATTATCCCTAAAGTAAAATATCAAAAGCATAATACATATATTAAAGGGATAATGCCCAAGTACCCCCTCAAACTATGCCCGAAATCTCAGAGACACACTTATACTATACTAAGGTCCTATTACCCCCTGAACTTATTTTATTAATAATTTTTTACCCCTTTTTAGCTTACGTGGCACTATCTTGTGGGCCCAATGATGGTTGACTTTTTTTTCCGAACTAGTGCCACGTAGGCTAAAAAGGGGTAGAAAATTACATATAAAATAAGTTCAGGGGGGTAATAGAACCTTAGTATAGTATAAGTGTGTCTCTGGAATTTCGGGCATAGGTTGAGGGGGTACTAGGGTATTTTCCCTATATTAAACCTTAAACTTGGCCACATGTTTTTGAGTGCCGATACATTTCTGAAGCTTTTTTGTGAATTGTACATAAGAATATAAAACTAATTTTTGATGATCCTAACTAGTTATATATGTATATGTATATGAATATAAATACATGGCGTGAGGGAAAAAAATACCTTACTAATAAATAATTTCAAAGCTTAGTTTGGCAGGGCTATACTAGGCCGGGTTACATATTATATTAAGTACTAATTTAAAGATGTTAAAATCTCTTTTCGTTCAGTAATTTAGCCTTAAATAAAATAAGTAATATATATATATATATATATATAATATATATATATATATATATATATATATAATATATATATATATATATATATATATATTCTTATCATAATGAATGGTAAATACTTTGTAAAATTTAACTGATTTGGAAAGAACACACATGCACCCCACTCTCTTTTGTATTTTTTTGATAAAGTGAGATATCAAAAGTTGGATTATACTACCTTTCGTTTTAATTAATTATGAAAGAATGCATTTATCGTGCTTAAAAAAAGAGTGTCATTTTTCTTTTGAGAAAATTAGAAAGAAAAAATTCTTACATGATGTAAATCCTTTTCTAGAATTTGACATTTTACTTTAATAATATCTAAATTATTAGACACTATTTGAGGGAATTACTATATTCCAATTCCAATTCCAAATGAGAAATAGAACATAATATTATTTTTCATAGGAGAAAAAAAATAAAAATAAAGAAGTTATTTTCATGGTATGTAAATCCTTATTTTTAAAGTTTGGCATTATGTTTTAATAGGGATTCGGTTCGAAATTCTTAAATTTCGAATTTGGTAATTAATTTAGAAGTATATATTAAACACTAAAATTTTAAATTTTGGTTCGGTAACTGATAAAATTAAATTTTGGTTTAGTACGGTATTCAGCGATATCGTTTTGAAGTTGTAGTCGATTGTATAACATAGTTAATAATATTTCTCCAATTATTTCTTATTTTTTTATTCGGAAGCACGATATTATAACAAAATATCAACGAATAAAAAGATATACGTCAAGAAAAGCAAATTAATACAACGAAAAGACATATGTATTTTGGTTGTTTATGTTTATTCTTTAACTTTCTCTTTAGACTTGTACTAATTAAAAGTAAACAATGTCATGTTAATAGATGACATTCATCAAGTAAATAATTCAGTATTTGAGATATACCGAATACCAAATGATATGAGTATCTCATATCAAAATTCTAAAATTTTACTCCCGATTACCATCATACCAAAAACCGAATTATTGAATACTAAATTATCAACAATTTCGATTCATCAGTTTTGATAATTCGGTTTTAACCCTATATTTTAATAATATTGAAAATATTATGGGGATAATGTATCATAAAAATTATTAAGAAAATAATTGCTATGTTGCAATTGAATACATATGGACGTAGCTCTATAGTAAAGTAACTAGTATAAAAAGGAGGTGTCAACCATATTAAATGGTATTGTTGCAAGTGTTGATCTCCCAATTGTTAATGCTAATGTGAATTGTCCTCTTCTTCCTACCATACAAAACCTTATAGCTCCCATCACACTCATACCTACTACCATTGACAGGATTATTGGTAATGTACTTGTGATATCACTTGGAAATGGGAATTTTACTTTGATTTATAAGTTATAAGTATCATAATAGTGACCTAAATAAATAAGTCCTATTAATTACTCATATCTTATGGAGTACGTATATATAAAAGGTCATTATGTTAATTGTTTCATGAGAGAAGTGTTTGAAAATGTGTTCTGATTGTAGTTTTGTTTTTGAACTATTGACAATCTTAAAATCACCTTCTATATACTTGATTAGCTAAACTTATGTACATCCACGATATACCTCTGATCTTCCACATGGCATAACAAGTGGTCTTAAACTCTTGTAGGAACGTGAGATCAACTCTTAATAACTAAAAGCTGAGAAAAGTGTTGACAACTAACACTCCTATACTTGATGAGAATTTAAGGGTGTATTTCTCACTCATGTTGCAAAATTAAGGGTGAATTTAAGGTCAATTAGTCAAGTAAAGGGGGTGTTTTTAAGGTTGTCAACAGTTCAAGGATGAAACTAATTAATAAGTCACACTAAGTTTAAAGGTAGGATTTTTTATGGTTATGGTTAAAAAATCGATATTTGGTGTGGTTTGATTAGGTTTGATTTCAAATTTTGAAAATCAATACTATTTGGTTTGATTTTCTTTTTACTAAAAAAACCTCAAAAATAACCAACCTCAATTGACAAATTATATATATAAATTTTATAATTATTTGTATATTATTCATAAATAAAATATAAAAATTTTGTTAAATTTTAATTAACTTAAGTCTTAACTTTACCATTTTCTCAAGCCCAACACTTAAATTTTAGTTCAACTATTAAAACCCTAAGACCAAGTTCATCAAAATCTATTGTGATAATGCACAAGTACCCCCTCAACCTATATCCGAAATCTCAGAGACACACTTATACTATACTAAGGTCCTATTACCCCCCTGAACTTATTTTATAAGTAATTTTCTACCCTTTTTTAGCCTACGTGGCACTAGTTTGAAAAAAAAATCAACCATCATTGGACCCACAAGATAGTGCCACGTAGGTCAAAAAGGGGTAAAAAATTATTAATAAAATAAGTTCAGGGGGGTAATAGGACATTAATATAGTATGAGTGTGTCTCTGAGATTTCGGGCATAGGTTGAGGGGGTACTTGGGCATTATCCCAAATCTATTACTTTAATCTTTACCTATCCTATGTTACATTAAATGGTCACACTTTATCTAAATTGAATCACATTATCGTGTAATAATAACTCTAGTAATATAATGCTAAATTGAATCTATGATAACTTTGTCGTGTATTGTTCATCTATTGATGTCTGTGTCTATCGAGATGTGTATACTTTCAACAAATGTTATTCATCACTTTCAAATTCTAAAAACCAAAAAACTCAAACCAAATCGACAACAACCAAACCAACAATTATTTTTTTAAATTTGTATTGATTTAATTTTAAATATTTAAAAACCAGCTAAATTAATTTGATTTAGATTTTAACCAATAACCAATTCAAATCGAACCATAAACACCCCTATTTAAAGGTGTTCCCAATACTTCTGTTATTTTTGTTAATGTGAGCGATTTTGTGGGATAGCATTTTTAATATAAATTATTATTTTTCCTTTTGTTTTGTAGCCACGGTGGTACATACTATGCTATTACGTAGAAAAAAATAGAAGAAATAATCTATCTATGTTTCTGTCTATCTATCTATCTATCTATCTATCATCTATCTATCTATCTATCTATCTATCTATATATATATATATATATATTATATATATATATATATATATATATATTTGTATTTGCAAGTCTACCCTTGTCTAGTGGAGTTTCTTGGATTCTCCACATCTTTATTGATTATGCATCTTGTTAAGCAAATTTTAATTGACTTCACCTCTTAAAATAACGCAATAACTCAGGAACTATCACAGGGATCAAAATAAAATAACGCGATAACTCAAGAACTAAAATGCCATTTTTTCCTAGTATATATTAGGCATAATATATAAACATGATCCTTAACTTCAGCGGACAACTATCCAACTTTGAGTATGAAAAAGTAGACACTTAAACTTGTATAAATTGAATAAGTAGAAACCATGTCCTACATGACATAGTTCACGTAGGATGCCACATAAGACGTAAAATTTGTTATATAGGGTGTGATGTAAGACGAATATGTCTATTTGTTCAATTTTGTACAAGCTTAAGTGTCTACTTGTGCACATTAAAAGTTAAAGGTCATAGTTGTTAGATGATGTTAAATTAAGGATCATGTTTATGTATTATGCCTATATATTATGAATACAACTTGTTTGATATATCGACCTTATTCTAACAAAAAAGTTAATGCTAGTCATTAGAATTTGTTGTGAACATCGACTCTATTCTAGTTCTAATATTAACACACACACAAAAAAAAGGACTTGATATACCTCACTTCTCATTTTCTTCTTCAACACTTGCATTACCTTCCTTTGGTACAACATCGATTTCGAACATCTTGATACAAGTTGTAACATCTTCTGATTTGATATCATCAATACTCCTGCATGATACAGTAGAATTGTTCGTTTGATCTTCAATATTATTAATAAACTCACTGCTAAGCGTTTCCGCTTCATCAAGTTCATGCAGCTTCTCCAGGGTTTCAATAGCAGTCTTTGTAGCCCATCCGACATAGATCATGTACCTTGAAGAGTATTAAGGCAATATACTGAAAACTTGAGAACTTCCGCCATTGTAATTTAACCATGCATGTCAGATGATAGTTTAGATCAACGCGATATTAAAAAAAATACCTTTCAAGATCTATTCCAGCAGAGAGGAATGCTGATTTTATACGAGATTCCGAATCAAAATAGGAATTCATAATGGTATCAGACAAGTATCCTCCCCATTTAGCAATTTCAAGGAGAAAGTGGATATCAAGAGTAAGCTGTTTAAGATTCAAAATTCGAAAAGTTTCTTCTTTATCCATATTCGTATCTAACATCATCTCCATCAGCTCAATGAATACATCTTTTAACCATTTCATTTCGATAAGAGTGTCATCAGCATGCTCTTTTAGATTCCTTAACGCGAAATACAATTCCTGGTAAGAAGTTTAGAATACTTACTAATTGAGGAGAGATTACATGGTGAAATAGTTTTAGTTATCCTTATTAATGCTTTCTTAAGGGGTGTGTAAACGAAAAACAGGACAGAATATTTGAGATCGCGGAGGGAGGAAGGGAAACATACCTGGTAAGAAATAGAGGGCTGTAAATCGGTGCAACAGCTATGTTCACTATCAAGTGGCCAGGATTTAAGAATTAATTGCTTGCAGAATTGAGATCTAAGCGACTAAAGTTGTCGTTAATAAAGAGCTCACAATTATCAATCTCAAACTCCAAGTGGTAGGTGTCATTGAACGCCCTACGAATCATACTGGAGAAGAATTGTGAAAGTTTTGATAAGTTAGAAATAAGAGAAACTTGTTGTTCTACTGACTCTGCAATATTGATTCTTGAATCGACTTCCTCAATTTCTGTCTGATTTGTCAGTGCGCTTTCCAAAATAGAAGTATACTCTGTAAAAAGATCTAGAAGGCCTCTTAGAAGTAAGCCTTCCATATGTAGTTGAATTAGCGGAGAAACTTCTTCAAGTATGGCCTACAATAAAACGACAGAGAGCCGTTATCTTCTTGCTTTACATCTTAAAGGGTACTCAGAGATAGACATGATCGGGTAGTGTAAACAAGTAAAACAAAATTATAGCTATAGCTATAGAAATATGGCTTCAATTTACAAACCGGATTTCTTAACTATGAAATTTTTCTATAAAACAAACCTGATTTAGTGTTATGAACTTTCGACCACTGTTGGTAAGCAGACAATAGTCTGATAGCGGCTGGCCAGTGTTGGTGGGATAACTATCAGGCGATAAAATTCCTGATACTAGATATCTTCCCAGAACCCAAGTCTCGCATGATGTAAAGATACCGATTACTTTCTTAAAGTGTTGTACGTGGATCTGTAAGACCTCGGGTATACAGGGACGGATATGTTCTATCAAAGACGATTGCAATTTTATTCCTTGTGCCTCTAAAAAAAAGCAATATGCCATTGTGGACTGTATAGCCTCTACTGCTGTTGATAGGCCAGTACTTGGCTCTACCATGGATATAACATAATTATTGAAGCAAACAGAAAAGATTGCAGTTTGTTCCATCACCCACCGATGTAATCCCGACTCATAAGATGAATTCTCACCATGCAAGAGGATGAAACTTTTAGCTGCTTGGGAGATCATTGAAAATAAAAACTTAGAGACTTCTCGAAGATATAGTTCGTGTGTATAGACCTTGGCAAAAAACATGCCATGTGTGCCATCTGCAATACGTGATTGATAATACTTCAGCAATAATTCAGTTGCAAGATCATTTTCACCAATTCTACGGAGTCCAACCAATGCTTTCTGCAGTTCAGGTGCAGAAACGCGAGGATTCTTAGCTATTACTGTCAACTGATCTACAATCATACATGTCTTCTCTGATATTTTAGAGTTATAACACATCAATTCATCCGTTAAAGGATTCTCCGCCAACTGATCATCTTTGAAGAAATTAGCTTCCTTCTCCAAGAACGAAATAGCTTCATCCAATCGATGTTCTGAAAGAAGATCATCTATAATTTCAGAAACCTCGTTTGTGTGAGCATCAATAACGCTGGACAAAGACGTATAATCTGATAAACTGTCTTCAAGATTTGACTCTGTCTTCTCCTCTTCAAGAAACTTTAGAAAAACATCATTTGTAAGATCTTTTATGAGCCCTTTCTGCTTTGCAACTTGATACTTCAGTTGCAATAAGTCACTCTCTAGATTTTTTGTCCCTTCAAAAATCCTGCCAAGAAAAGACATAAAATCGCATTCATCTAGTGCTGAAGGCTGTATACATATCGCGATAATATATTAATTGGATTGCACACTGTACGTGATGACATTTTTAGAATAAAGTGGCAGCGAAAGACAGTAACAACGCGTACACCCTTTATTCTTATAGCCTCGAGCTCCAGTATAGCAGTTTTTACGTATGTGAATAACCATATGTCATATGCATTCAATAACAAAGAGAAGATGTGTTGATTAGATAGGACTACAGGAGAAAAAAGGTAAAACAATTGAAAATATCACATTACAACAACAACACATACGCAGTGAAATCTCACAAAGTGAGGTCTAGCAACAATAAGTATAGAGGTTGTTTATGATAGACTCTGAAATAGAATATATCACATTGTCGGATCATCGGTTTTATTGAGAAAATAACTAACCCAATAAATACTGAATAATTTGTGAAGATGATTTTCTGAAAATCTTCCTCAGACTCTCTTTTCAACTCAAGGAGTTCTGAACAAAGGTGAGTAATACCCTGCAAAATCAAACATCAAAAGAACAATTTTTTAACAGCAAGAAGTTTTAAAATACGTATTAAACAAAAAGATTGTACATTTCCATAGAGATTGACGTGTTAAAATATAATTAAGTAAATAAAAATGTTTATGTTAGTTGAACATGATGGAAACATAACGAAAATCAAATGTGCAACATAAGGATGACAAAAATAATTTTTTTAAAAGAAAAATATCCTAATTTAATGGCCACACATTTAGTAAAAGTTTCATAAAATTTGTGCACTACCCATTTTATAATTTTTTCGATGATATACAACAAGAAGTAACTATTCATAGCAAGTTGGTGGCTTTTGCCTATGAAACTTTTTTACTTTTATTTTGAGGCTAAACTCCGAAAAATATGTTTAGTTATTACATTTTGAAATATTTTTTTGTAACAAGGAAAATTCGCATTCGCTATTCTTTAGGTGTGCATATGGTAAAACTTTCGCTCCTCTGCAATAGCTCGCAAATCACATAGCAGAAGTAATTCGAGCTCAACCCAGAAGGCAAAATTCCTTGCTTTCGCTAGTAAGAGATTTCGAACTTGAGACCTCCAACATGAACGTCCCAAGCTCAAACTACTGGCCACCGAAAAGTTCAAATTTTGAAATTTAACTTCCAAAATTTTCAGAAATTAGGAGAACACTAAAAAAAAAAAAAATTCACCTCATATAACTCACAAAAAATTGAAAAACGTGTATTCATAGTCAAACACAAATCAAATTTTCATTTTCATTTTGTAAAACAAAAACTAGTTTTTACAATGAAATATGGCTATAAACGGCTATACACTTTTTGTTTTAATTTATTTGTGTAATTTTGTTTTGACACAGAAAGTATAAAGAATTTGAATGTTGTAATTTTATATGAAAGACAAGTAGAAAATTTTTGTGATCAACTAAAAAGATATTTAATATTATAATTTTATATGAAAGACAAGTAGAAATTTTTGTGATCAAGTATCGAACATCAAATGAAAAAAATAAATGGAGGAAATGAGACCTTAGCAGTCATGGACTGAAGCTCTGTATCATCAGCATCAAAATCACTGGAAACAGAGGAAAAATCAGAGACGGAATGGGCATCAGTTGAATCGTCATCGGCGGGAATATCCCTAAACCGAAACCTTGATGTTGAAGAAGCAACAGTAACAGTATTCATGAGAAAATATGTATCGGACGAAATAGTGATACAACGAATTAAACAAGCTTTGTTTGTTGTGTAATATGATGATTGAAATTTTGGTAAATATGGAGTAAAAAGCTTTGAATTTGACGTTAGAAACTGCCGAATAAACATAGATGAACGACGGAGAATGGTAAGAATTGAATTTCTATTGTTTTTGGATTTCACGTTTCCTTTCTGCTATTATTTCCTCTGCCGGCATTTCTTATTATTTGCCTCAATATTATTATACGACTTCTTCTTCCTTATACCATCTTAAAATTAGAAGAAAAAAAAAACTTTTTATATATTAAAATTTACGCGGGTCGGTAAAATTTTATTTTATTTTGCATGCTCGGATACAATCAATTAATATTTTATTTCATTCTAAAAGGGTACAAGTGAAATAGTACAAGAGAAAAGAAGATCAATTGTGTTAGAAGATGAGTGGACAAATGAGAGATGTGTTAAAAATAAATTATGATCTATCTGTTTATGGAAGTGAATTCTTCTATCAATCACGACATCACAATGTGTTTAAATATCAAGGTTTAACTTGTGAAAACATTTTATGGTTTATCTAAATTTCACCTACAAAGTTATTATCTTGACTGTTATACCAATGAAGAATTATCACCCTAGCTATCAAAACTTGACATCAATTCATCTTGAATATTGTCAAATTTAACATTAACAACAAAGGATTTGCACTTGTTCAAAAGTATTAACTTTTTAATTTATTTTCTCCGCTTACTTTATTTTACATATCTATGAAAAAAGTAATACTTAATATGGTTATTTTACTAGGGTATCTCTATTATTGATGTTTGATAGTTGAACTTGGAAAATGATTTGAAAACACGTAATTAATATTAAGGATATAACATGAAAATATAGTAATTTTTTTTATGGATTAAAAATGACAAGTAAAAGCAGAAACTTATTTTTGAATTAGTAAAAAAGTAAAAATTATCTGAGAGAATATTAAATTACTATCAAATTTTACTCTTAATGGAAATCAAATCTAATCGTAATTTCAAAATATATAATTAAAAATTGAGAGATAAATTTCATTTACTTCCTCGAGAAATTCGAATATGTATACGAGTTTTAATTACTATTCATTTTTATTGTAAGGCTGAATATGATCAAATTTTAATTAATAAATCAAACTCTTCATTTAGTCCTTACAAAATAATTAATAATTAAATTATCATAATAATAGAGTACTCTATAAATTACCATAGTATTCATATTAAATTCAGAGATGAACTACATATTAGATCGTGAATGCTGGACCACACATTGAGTCAAACGTAAAGTGTATACTTATATGTGAGTATTAATAATCATCATGTTTTAAAGGTGTCAAATATTTAAATAGTGAACGAACGCCAAAGATCTGGCTAAAAACAAAAATAGTTTATTTCGAATAATAAACGGACAAAATATTATTTTGTTATGTTTTCGTCTGCGACCAAAAAGAAAAAAAATAAAAGTTTATCATTGAAAACTTTCCAATTCCCAGCGGCAAAAAGTCAGTCAGTTGCCCCCAAAAGTTTACAATTTCCATGTGAAAAAACTGATAACAAATTGTTTCTAGCCAATGAGAGGAGGACACGTGGGATTCGTCGTCATTTTCATTCTCCTAGCTACCGCCGGTAACCTCAGCGGTGAGTTCGCCGGCGATTACTCGAAGCTGTCCGGAATTATTATCCCGGGATTCGCGTCTACACAACTGAGAGCATGGTCAATATTAGACTGCCCTTATTCTCCTCTCGATTTCAATCCTCTCGATTTAGTCTGGCTCGACACTACTAAAGTAAATCTTCAACATTGGCTCTCTAGATATTGATATTGTTTCACTGTTTATTTTATGCAAAGCTGGAGATTTCATGCATGAAGTGAAAATATAGATTTAATTAAGAGTAGAACAAGACAAATACTATTAATTGGGAATAAGTGTAATTTGTAGATATCTGGTAAAAGACAAATTTGTTTTTGTATTGGAATGGAATGGACTTGAATATCCGGAAAGGTTAAATACGATTTATATAGTCGATCCCAACTAACTAACTATTTGTTTGATTTTTGTGGTATATAATATGGAAAGATATGATTTTGTAATTCTATTTGGGGGAAATACTCTTCTAGCAAGTTAGTAGATACTATTCATGAGATTGTTGCTTTTTCTGCAGTTATAAAAAAACAACTGTCTAGAGTCTGGATCTTGCTTTTGTGATACAAAAGTAGTAACTTCTTGTAAGTTAATAATTTATATTTCTTACAGCTTCTTTCTGCTGTAAATTGCTGG
This sequence comes from Solanum corneliomulleri, assembly GCA_027704805.1. NCBI lineage: Eukaryota > Viridiplantae > Streptophyta > Magnoliopsida > Solanales > Solanaceae > Solanum > Solanum corneliomulleri. The sequence goes on along the minus strand of JAKWIY010003060.1, from coordinate 64,307,917 downwards.
TTGAAGTGTATGATGTTGGATCCTTACAATCAAACAGATCACAACGAGTGCAAGTCTCGACCTGATAGTGGCCTTTCTGCAATAACGGAGCTTGATCCTGGTTATATAACAGGTGTTCTTGATTTATTCTCCTTGTTTTATCATTTGCACTTCTATTAAACTGGAATAAGGAATTCAAAATGTTAGGCCTCCATTAGACAGAAGTGAAACTGAACTGATTTTTCTCTGGTAACATCTTAAGTCACCACATGAATCTAGGCACAGAGCCGGCTGAGTACTTTGCCTGCTTCAGTAGGCACCAAGTGCTAAAGCATGTGTTAGCAAAAATCATCGAACTAGCTTTCTTTTTATAATACCTGGAGAACTTACAAGACCACTGGGTTTACTGTCTTGAGCTGCACCAAACAATAAGATACTCACAGAAGCAACCTTAGGAAACATAATATGAGAAATAGAGATAGAAAATGTAGAATATAGTGGTTGATCGATTTGAATTAGACATTTGAAATTTGCATTGTTGCATCTAATAAATTTCTTTTGTTGGTTTTTGAGCTTGATACACTTGTTTTTACTTACTTTATAAAGAAAAAATGAAAACACTATCACTGTTTTTACTTCAGATATTTTACTTAATTACAGTTGTTTCTATTCCTTTATCCATATAATTCTTGTTTGTATGGGTTTACCCATTTTTTCTTTTTATATGCACCTTCCTTCAATGCACACTTAAATTGTGCTTTATCTTAGTATTCAATGAGTCCTTGTCGTTATCCTTCACTTTTTTTGACAATACTGGTCTAGATAGGGCCTTTGTTGTTTAGTTAGAAACGTTGAGCCAATTTTACCTTTGAAAAAACCAAACCAGCTAGATCTAAAAATTAATTTTACAGGTTCCAGTATTTAGTCGTTTAATGCTTTTTTCCCTGTCCTTCCAAAGTTTTCCTTTTTACCACACTATGTATGATTTGATTGAACGTGGTTGTTACAGAAGTGGAACTTCAATATTTGTTTAAGGGCAAGTAAGATCTTCACTTCCATTGCAAAGAATCTGGACGACAACATATGCAGGCTCAATCAAGTCCTTGCAGCAACCGCTATTCTTGTAGTGTAAAAGAACTAAACTAAAGAACAACAAAACAAGCATCTAATCGCTATAGTGGGAGTTCATGTTTATTCATATGTATAAGCAACCAAAGACCAGAGGGGAAAAACACAAACCTTGAGGAGGAAAAGGAAAAATACTATTAAAATATATATTCCTGATTAAAAAAAAAATGTAAAAGAAATATGTTTTTGTATATACAAAATTACGAAGTGATACGCAAATTGTTGGATTGTGTGGTTTGGCATTGTTTTTCTTAATAATAAATCACACCTAATGTTATTACCTTTTTATGTTTAACATCAAATAGTACCAAATTAAAGAACAAATCCATTTATCAACTCAGCTCAAGTGGTTTCTCAGTTTGGTATGACTTTTCGGCTCCTTAAACACCTCTAGATCCAGAACGCTACCAAGAAGTTAGAACAGGGTCTCATGATTTCATCCAATCAATAAGTGGAAGATACTTTTCTAAACTAGTGGCAACTGTTTGTGTATTTCACCAGGCCCTTTCACCTTCTGCTGCTTCTGCTGCATTTTCTGAGTTCACATTCTTTTCCTTCTTTTAATTTTGTTAAATTAGTGAGACATGGAACTGAATAGGGAAAACCTCTTAATGCACGACTCGAATGCCATTTTTCTTGTTTTAGACCCATGAACCTTGTGTGCTGCCCTTTTTTCTTGGATTGTCGAGACCATTTAGCAGGGATTCTACTGTCATCATTTTCTAAAGAATACTGCATATAAAATTGACATTAACAGAGATTGGTCAGTGAAGGACAATTTTTCATAGATGTTGTCACTACTTTAGGGGCTATACCTGATGATTCTTTTATTTGTTTTGGTCTCTACTTGATCCAAATTCCATTCGTGTTCAGGTCCTTTGTCATCAGTGTGGAAAGAATGGATTAAATGGTGCATAGAATTTGGTATTGAGGCTAATGCAATCATCGCAGTTCCATATGACTGGAGATTGTCTCCATCAAAGCTTGAGGAGAGAGACCTTTACTTTCACAAACTAAAGTTTGTATTTCGAGATATTGTTTGTGCCTTAAATTCAGATATATGTGTTATGATCTCACTACATTGTTCCTTTTCTAAGTGCAAATGATGAGTTAATTGATAGAAAAGTCTTAACTTTCCAGTTCCATTTTCCCTGGGGAAACTAGAATCATGCATTTCTTTCTTTCATTCTGTTGCAATTTTTTTTAGCTATGAGCAAGATAATAACTTTATTACAATGGTTGAAGATCTGAGTTTGAATCCAACTCAACTTCTTCTAGCTTGCTCCTAGGCATGGGAATTTCCCTTCATCAAATATCTAAGAATATATGACCATCAAAAAGACAGGGACTTTACAGTTTTCTTTTCCTGCCTTTTATCTTTCAACTCCTGTGAGAAATTTAGGAGAAAATATTAAGAAATGGATAGATCAAGAGGTGAGGATTGCCCAAGCCATATTATGTGTTTGGGTGTTTAAGCATTTCCTTTTGTACTTTTTCTGATAAATGTTGTTCTATTTATAGAGGGGTTTTGATCTCTTTTTTCTTTCTGGCAGGCTAACTTTTGAAACTGCTCTTAAACTTCGTGGTGGACCTTCAATAGTTTTCGCTCATTCATTAGGTAACAATGTCTTTAGATACTTCTTGGAGTGGTTGAAATTAGAGATTGCTCCAAAAGAGTATGTTCGATGGTTAGACGATCACATTCATGCCTATTTTGCTGTTGGTATGCCTTTGCTGACCATAACACTATTTGACCTCCAGTTTTATCTCAGAAATTAGGCATTGGTCCTTATCTGTAATTGCTGCTTCCTTGTGGTTTCAGGAGCTCCTCTTCTTGGTGCTATCGAGACAGTCAAAGCAACATTATCGGGGTCTACATTTGGTCTTCCTGTTTCAGAGGTTTTACTTTTTTTAAGCCAACTTAAATTCCAATGTGGTAGGCTACATTTATACCTGTTTAGGATCTTTAGGTTGCGCAGTTCAGATATTGAAATTGTTGGATATTTTAAAATACATATTGAGACGTATTTTGGACTCTATTAGTATATGACTTAAGCACTTATGTCATTAAGTTGACATATTTTGGACTCTATTAGTATATGACTTAAGCATCCTCACTACTACTCCAAGCTCCCACCGTCGTCAACTTATCCCCAATTACATGGGTGAGGGTAGGTGTCAACTTCTAGGCAAGAGATATAACTTCTTCTCTTCCCTCGCTTTATCACCAAGTCAATCACCAAGAGCTTATGCTGAGTAGTAAGATTATCACTTGGAACAACTTTGCAATCCTTACAAAGGCCTCTCTCACCTTTCCTCATAAGCAAGTAATCTATCTGAGTTTTAGCCACCGCGCTATCAAAAGGTAATCAAGTGATCATTCTTCTTCGGAAAACATGAATTAGCTTTCGCCAACGCAAAAGCTCTAGCAATATTCAAGAATGAGTTTCCATCACGATTTTTAACCCCAAAACCACTGCTGCCATGCACATTGTCAAAACCACTAGGAGTTGCCCCATTGTGGCCATTGAAATCCCTGCCAATAAAAACCTTCTCGGTGATCAACATATCTCCCAAAAATGCATCCAGTTCCTCCCAAAAACGCATCTTGACCTCCTCGTCTAAACTTGAATACAGAGCATAAGCACTAACGACCTTCACAGTTATCCTTCCAACGACTAGCTTGATCGCCAACAACCAATCGTTAACCCTTCGAACCTCTATCACTTGCTCCCTAAGGTCTCCATCTACTAGAATGCCTACACCATTCTTGCTCCCCGGACTTCCTGAGTACCAAAGTTTGAACCCGTCCACATTGCGAGCCTTAGAACCTACCCATCTAGTCTTTTGAATGCAGTTTATTTTGATCTTCTTTTACTTTAGGATCTTCACTAACTCGATGGACTTCCTGGACAAAGTTCCTATGTTCCAAGGCCCTACTCTCAGTCTGTCAGCCCTCTTAATCCCATACCCACCCCTGCCCCTTGCTCCCGACCCCCGACCCTAACCGAGGACAAGATCCTAGTCTATCATATCTTACCAGGGACACTAAAGCTAAAGTAAGTTAAACGCAAGCAGATAATACAACAAACCACTTAATGCACGATGATAAAACTAACACAAGCAGTACCTATACTATGGGGGAAATCAAGGGAAAATTCTGAAGTTCACAGGCTTTAAACAACAAAAAATACAACTAAATTCTGGAAGAGGTATAGGCAGGTGAAGATATAGAGACAACAGAGGATGTCTGGAAAATAGTGTGTCTGGGTTCTGGATGTTATGACAACAGAGGATGCTCCTTCCACTCTGTTCCAGTGTTCCTGCAGTTATTATGCATTGTACTTGCCATTTTTGCGCCCTTCTTTCTCTGTGTGCACCTAGTTTGAATGTTTTCCCATTCATTTTCTTTCTCTGCCTGTAATATTTTTAAACATAAGAGATTGGTGACAAACAGGAGAGTGTTTGTTCTTTGTAAAATAGCACGTAACACTTCTCCATTCAAAAAGAAGAAGATGGAATTTGGAGAGGCCCCATTTTTCACCGTGTTTAAGTAAATGTGACATGGTCACAAAAGTTGGAGTACATGACTAACATAAACTAGGTTCTTCTCTTGAAGATTTATTACTTTATGTTCTTTTTATTACAAGGCCTTTTGCACTTCATTGAGCAATATGTATGATACTGTTCATTATCTTGGAATGTCTAAAGATTATAGTTTGTCTTATACTTTTCAATATCTGCAATTCTGCATTGATATGATGCCTATGTTTTCCAAGTTATCAGGGGACAGTTCGCCTGATGTTCAATACATTTGGATCTTCTATATGGATGTTACCATTTTCAAAATATTGTACAACTGATAATGTTTATCGGAGACATTTCTCTGGTGGAAACAGAAAATACCATCATGTCTACCATTGCGATGAGCATGAACTTAAATCAAAGTACTCTGGCTGGCCAACAAACATAATCAATATAGAAGTTCCTTCGAATCGAGGTATGACCGAAAGTCCAACAAGCATGTTGTGTCTTTAGCATAACTTGTGTTAATGAGCTTTTAATACGTCTAGCAGGGAATGAGGTTTATCCATCAGTAGTAGAAACTCCCCAAACCAACTTGTCTGGAAAGGAATGTGGATTCCCGACACAATTGTCCTTTTCTGCTCGTGAAGTCTCTGACGGAACTTTTTTCAAAGCCATAAAGAATTATGATCCTGACAGTGAAAGACTCTTCCACCTTTTAAAAAAGTGAGTATAACAGCAAATCCTTTTTTTTTTTTTTTTTGAAATTGGTAAATTGTGTTCATCAGCATTAAGGGTATGCTGGCCACCTCCAAAAAAGAGCAATTACAAGCTTCCTATCAAATCTACAAATCCTTTTATGCCATGCAATATTTTCAGATAATGTGATAAGAAGATAGTCTCCTAGATGTATTGGTTAAAAGCTTTGGTCATCAAAAATGATAGTTCCTTGATGCTTATAATGTTACATATATTTTCAATAAATTCGAAATATAGTTGACTTTTAGTTGAAGGAAATGAAAATTTTCAACCTTCCTGTACCTCTCCTTGTACCTGCCATAACCAACCTCTCACACCTATATATCAATATAAATACACCAAATTTATCATGAACTGCATAACTACAGTTTCAACCTTAACACTGTCAATCATAGGGTATCTACTGTGCCACAGTTAATTATTAGAATAGTGCATTTAAAAGTTTTATTTTTGATAGATCATTGAATACTGATTGTCTAATTTATTACTCTTTTCATTTCAATTTATATGCAAAATTTGACTGGACGTGGATTTTGAGAAAGAAATGAAGCCTTTTCAACTTGTGGTTTTAAACACGCTTTAACATTTGTGTGACTAATAGGACTTCTGAGACTTTTGATCCTAAACATGCCTTAACATTTGTGTGGCTATAAGAGCTTGTCTATATCTATCTTATTATAGAAAAAAAATTGTCATTAAGGGTGAAACGAGAAGTTTAAGTTAAACCTATTTTTAAAATTTGTTTTAGACAATTGTCATTCTTCTTGCAACGGGTTTAGAAGGAAATGTTGTTACATAAACTGAAATGAAGGTAGCATTTATTTGTTACTTTTTATTCCAAAACTATCAGTAATCAGTTATGCAGGTCGCTGTACATCCATTTCACCGAGAAATTATATGGAGAAAATTGAAAATCAATTCAAGATGCTATATGAATAAAGTTAACGAGAAAAATTTGAGTAACTAAAAACTGAAATATAAAGAGAGTAGCATTTGCTAATAGTTGAAATTTCTAGTATAAAGTATCGAACCAGATTTTGCTTTTGTAATTTTTGAAACCGAAAGGAGAAATATGACATCCGAGGGTAAATGGGTGCTATCAATGTTATTATGCTAATTCAGTTGTATTTATTCTAACTTCTTTTAATCTTCGAGCTACCCAAAGTTGGTTGTATATATCAGATGGATACAGTAACTAAATAAAACTTGGTCAACGATTAAGTCCTCTTTATTTATAAGAATATTGTATGATGGAAGTAGTTCATGTTAGCTTATCATCTGCGTACTTTCTTTTCTTATTTTTTGTTTTTCCATGAGTTATTGGCTATTGTCTTATTTTTTTTTTATTTCTTTGCTAACTATTCCTAGCTATACCATGTTCTGCCATCTAAAATTCAGGTCTTACCATGATGATCCTATTTTAAATCCTCTAACACCTTGGGAAAGACCACCTCTCAAGAACATATTCTGCATTTATGGCGTAGATTCGAAGACTGAGGTATTCTTCTCTTCTCAAGTGTCAAGTTTTTGCTCAACCACTTTTGAAATTCATTATGTTATTGTGCATATGTAAATTAACATGGATGATTAGGCAGTAGGTATTCTTCTCTTCTCAAGTGTCAGTATTGCTTGTTTTGCAGTAAATCAGCATATACACTAAATCAACTTTTTTTGCTCTTGTTTAGCAGATAACACATTATGTTCTTGTATTGATTTCTGAACTTCTTCAAAACCTAAAGTAAAAAAATAGTTCTCTAGATGACCCTTCATCTGAAGTTAATAGGATGGCTAGAAACCCTTGAATTAGGCTTCAAACTTTGCATGTTATGTTACAGGTGGAGTGGTACTGTATATGAAACTTACAGCAAGAAGGTTGTAAGTTTGTCTGTTGTTGATCACCCTAGGCATGTCTGCTATAATTCTTTGTCCGTAATTCCGTATTGCTTTCACATGGAAACTTCGTGATGGAAGTATCTGTTTGGATCTCAAATTCTTTTAAGTATTCTGTTGAAACTTCCAACTTGAAAAATTTTAATAGGCCTCTTTTGATCTGGGGTTTAAGAAATCAGAAACAGAAAGTCCACATTTTTATTTACAACCATGTCATGTTAGCTGTGATCTATAATGTTTGATTTCTTGAAAAAAATGGCTACTGTTTTTTTTTCATTTACTTTTTTCTAAAGGAAGAGGTTGCTACCATATTCATATCCATTACTTGTTTGCGGCAAGAGAGTGAAGAAAAAAAATGATGATTGAAGAAATAGTACAACAACAACAACAACATACGTGTATGCAGACCTACCTCTACCTCGAGATAGAGAGGTTGTTTCTGAGTGACCCTGATTGAAGAAATAGTGATATGGAAAAAGAAAATGAAATGAAACAAGCGAGTTATAGCATTCCCCCAAGTTTGCTATTTTTCTCAAGAAATCAACCTCTGTCTACCTCTATTACCCCCACTGAATAACTTTTATTCTGTCAATAACAACAACAACAATATACCCAGTATGATCCCACAAGTGGGGTCTGGGGAGGGTGGGGTGTACGAAACCTTACCCTTACCTTACCTTTGTGGGGTAGAGGAGCTGCTTCCAATAGACCCTAACTTTTTGTCTTCTGTCCACACTATCATTACTTGCCTCTATGTAATTATATTCTCCTCTTCTAGTTAAGCTCTTCAATCAATACATGATCCTGAATATTTTTCTGGTTTCTTCATGTTGAATGGCAGGTTGGTTACTATTTTGCACCAAGTGGGAAGCCTTATCCTGATAATTGGATTATAACAGATGTGATATATGAAATTGAAGGATCTCTGTATTCCCGGTAACATGTCTTCTGCATCTTGATAGCATATTTTAAAAAGCTCTCTCTAAGAAGCATATCGACATGTTGTTTCACTTGTTATTATTGCTCTTACTTCATCATGTTCTTTTCCTCATCCATGCCATGGGGGTCTTTCACAGCTTCACTGAGACAGAAAGTTTTAAGGGTTGAAAATAAAATAGAGGATTAAGTTGCAAGATTTATGTAAATCTGAATAATGCATGCAGGACATTGTATCCTTCTTTTTAAATCCCCAAGCTCCAAAGTTTAGTCCTAGTGTTTAATTTCCATACAGACAATGTGGAGTATGATACTATGTATGATTCTTAATTGATCATTCTGCTTATTGAATATGAGATTAGTCTATGCTTGTACATATTCTAAACATTGAGTAAGTATGTCTTATCTTGTTTCTTCTCATTGATTGGATACTGACTACTTGGACATTTGGATCCCTCGCATGTTTTTCTCCTTTTAGGTCAGGAAATCTGGTTGAAGGAAACCCGGGTGCAACAAGTGGGGATGAGACGGTACGGTGAACGATAAAATCATGCATGTTTAAGTTTATAATTCTCTTGGTCTATTGAAATGGCCCCCCTTCTTAAATTTTAGGTGTCGTTATAAAGCTCTCTTTAGTAGTATTACTGTAACAAACCTCCCTCTATAACCTGCAATTAGAAGAAATAACATAAAAGACTCACTGGCTTGGTTGATTGACAACGTACTAAAGTGGCTTCTTTTATAGGAGTATAAGGCTACATACCTATGGTAAGTAAATTTGTCTAAAATGAACTTAAGATAATTGTGGTCTTAAGATGTGAAATAAATTTCACTATATTATGTGTGACAAGCAGTAACTTTTATATTAGAATTATGAGTTAGCTGCAAAACTCTGACATAAGTAGTGTAATTTTTAACTTAAACAGATCTGTTTTATTACGATAACTTTCAAATCTATGACTATGAGTACAAGCAAGGGATTCTTTTTTTATTAAGTGAAGCAGATTCGCAGGTGCCATACCATTCCCTCTCCTGGTGCAAGAATTGGCTGGGGCCAAAAGTGAACATAACAAGGACACCACAGGTATCACTGTCATATCTAAGTTACTATTGTTCCCCTAATCAGTTCTGTTGTATGACTTTGAAGGCCAATTGATATTTTTTGGAAATCCTGTCTAAAAGGATCCCCTATCTCTTCCTTTTTGGTATCTGATTTTTCTATTTTTTATTTTAAACTGGAAAGTGGCATCTGATATTTTATTTGATCTCATTCACAGTTAAATTGGAAAACCACAACCCTTATTACCTCCTTTACTGAACTAATTATGGGGAAAACTTCTAATCATATTAAGAATATTAAAACAGCTCCAACACAATTTCATCATCCATCACAGGCACATTAGAAGAGCATACATTATGATATGTCTGAGAATTGTAGTAATTCTCAGATACTTGAACGTCTGATACAATACATTTTAAAGATCTCCACCTTTTTCTACAAAACAGTCCATTTCTCAGTGTTAGTGTGGTCCCAACAGCCCTACTTTTCAGTGCAGTTAGAACTATATCCAACTTTTTCCAGTTCATCTGGTCTCAGGTTGGACGGTCAGAGTCCGAGAAGGTTAATGCGGCAGCTACCCAACTGAATGATTTGGGTCCTCAATCCTAATTAATCGTCCTGCATGGAACAAAGATGGACTTCCTTGCAAAGGATAGTTCATTCGGATCGAGGGCCTAAATAACCAAGCTATGCAATGTTATTTCATTAGATCCCTTTCGCCTAATTGACTTCATGTGGGAAATATTCTTAGTTGCGCGGACTCTTCACTTTTGATGCCGCACCCGTGTCGGATTCTCCTAAAGTGCACTTCATTTAGCGAATCCGACATGCACCCATTGACAGTTTTGAAGAGTCCAAGGAACATAGGGATACATAACATACTCATGAAAATGTGACTTCATACTCTCGAGTTTTCTGCTAAGCTTGCTTATGAATGATTTTAGCATTTATATTGGCTACTCACTGGCAACTGCAGCTCTATCTTACACTCTGTCTTTGACAACATCAGTCAGAGCATGATGGTTCAGATGTACAAGTGCATCTTAATATAGAGCATCAACATGGTGAAGATATCATTCCCAATATGACAAAGTTACCTACAATGAAGTACATAACCTATTATGAGGATTCTGAAAGTTTTCCAGGGACGAGAACAGCAGTTTGGGAGCTTGATAAAGGTATCTGAAATATCTCAATTTTTTCTTGTTTAAGTTTCCTTGAGGAATTTCTTGGTTATTTTACCCTCTCTCACTTCCTCTGTCGGCTAGAAAATAAATATTTCTTTCTTCTGGTTCACTGTCTGATTTCTTACATCTCATTTGTGGCTGAGCTTTACCCGTTTAATACCAAAAGGTTCGGAATGCAGTTTTTTTTCTTCTTTTATGATGTGAAATTTCTCACCTATTTTTTCTTTACTTTCCTCTATGTTATCCTAATTTTTAGGGAAAAAGGGCCAAACTTTCCCCTTAACAATGCGAAATTGAACAAGTTTGCCTCTACATTTTTTTCTTGGATCATTAAGTTTTTGGGAGAAAAACTTTTTTTTTTGTTAAAAAAGCAGACATTGGAATTTCCAGCTTGCCTGAGTAGCATGTTTTGAGAGCTTGTCCAATTCCATTGACTAATATTACTTTTCTGAGTTCTTCATCGGTTTAAAACAGTTGCAAGCATTTGATACTGGACATAATTAAGAGATGGTTCATCCATGTATAATTCCCAATCTAGCATAAATGATATTGAGCTTCCATATGATGCAATATTAAAGATCTTGTACAATTGCATATAATGAATTCGCAATGTTGGATTGTTCTAGATATAAGATATTGAATCAAGCTTAGACATTTTACACCTCGTGGCAGTCTTTGATCTGTTGACTGTAAATTTTCTACGGTAGCAAATCACAGGAACATTGTCAGATCTCCAGCTTTGATGCGGGAGCTGTGGCTTGAGATGTGGCATGATATTCATCCTGATAAAAAGTCCAACTTTGTTACAAAAGGTGGTGTCTGATCCTCACTATTTTCTTCTATAAATGTTTGAGTTTCTATTGACATTGTAAGTATTGCAACAAAAAGCAAAGCGTGGGCCTCTGAGGGATGAGGACTGCTATTGGGATTACGGGAAAGCTCGATGTGCATGGGCTGAACATTGTGAATACAGGTTAGAATATTCAAATTATATTTTGCAAAATATTCTCTTTTTGTGTATTTAGGCCACCTTTCCCCCGGTCACAATGATGCAGATATGTATTCGGGGATGTTCACCTGGGACAGAGTTGCAGATTGAAGAGTTCTACATCTCACATCCTGTCACACTATGTGTGATTTTTAAGGTGTGTTTCTAACTTCCGTTGTACAACTGTGACAATTCATCACTTTCAAATGCATCAGTAACAATCTTTTGTTTGGCGGAACAACAAGTTTGCACAAACATTTGAAGAAGAAGGCGAAATGATTCAGAGAGCAAAGACGGGGATGTTCATCTTGACAGCATTACATCCAACTTCGTTTGTGTATCATAAACTTGGAGAGCACCTGGAGGGAGCCCTCTGTATATCGAAGAAATTTTGTAGAGTATTAAAATTTAGCACCAGAATATGTTCCACTTTAGAATGTAATTTCAGGTAAGAGTCAAGAACCTCTGATAATCATTTATATGCATTGGTGTTTTAATTCCAATAATTCTGAAAATTTAGTCCATATTTTCAGATTAAACCAAGAATTATAGAATATTTCTAGTATTTTAACATTCCCTTCAAATTCAAGTTGAGTTTGAATACTTTAATTTGGTGCCAATCATAATTAGTGTGTTATAACTTATAATAGCACTTGAATTGTTTGAGGGACTTACTAGCTCATTTTTGTAATATCACCTTTTCGATTGAACCTTTTACAAAAACATCACCAAATTTTTTTAACGGAAAAGGGCCTAAAATACCCTCGAAGTATTGAAAATGGTACACAATTACCCTTCATCCACCTATTGGCCCCCAAATACCCTTCACAACATCCACCTTTGGTCCAAATTTACCCTTTCATTAACGGACCAAAATTAAAATACGGAAAAAGGGCCTAAAATACCCTCGAAGTATTGAAAATGGTACAAATTACCCTCCATCCACCTATTGGCCCCCAAATACCCTTCAAATCACATTTGGGTCCAAATTTACCTTTCATGAACGGACCAAAATTAAGAATAATTAAATAATATTTTTTTAATTACGTGGCACTCAATCATTGGTTGTAATTTAATATTTAAAATAATTTTAAACCCACCCATTTTAACTAAACCCGCCTCACTTGACCCAATTTAAAAAATTAACCCATCTAATTAAAATATCCTAAAATCTTATTTCTCATTTTCACAATTTCCATGACTCCATTGTTTCTTCTTCTTCTTCATGAAGAAATGTCAGCTTCTTCTTCGATTTCTTTCCCCGAAGAACTTAAATTACAATGGAGCCATGGAAATTGAAAAAATGGAGGAATAAGATTTTAGGATATTTTAATTAGATGGGTTAATTTTTTTAAATTGGGTCAAGTGAGGCGGGTTTAGTTAAAATGGTGGGTTTAAAATTATTTTAAATATTAATTACAACCAATGATTGAGTGCCACGTAATTAAAAAATATTATTTAATTATTTTTAATTTTGGTCCGTTCATGACGGGTGGTAAATTTGGACCCAAAGGTGGATTTGAAGGGTATTTGGGGGCCAATAGGTGGATGGATGGTAATTGTGTACCATTTTCAATACTTCGAGGGTTTTTTAGGCCTTTTTTGTATTTTTTAATTTTGGTCCGTTAATGAAGGGGTAAATTGGACCCAAAGGTGGATGTGAAGGGTATTTGGGGGCCAATAGGTGGATGGAGGGTAATTGTGTACCATTTTCAATACTTCGAGGGTATTTTAGGCTTGAAAAATAATCAATTTGTTTGCACCAAAAATGAATATCCTCGAATTTCCATCTTAAGTTGAGCTTGAAAAATACTCATTAATTTTGCAAGATATATGGTAAAAAAACTTTTAGACTCTTTTAAAGCGGAGATTTTGAATTCATATCTCACAGGAATAGTCACAATAATTTTTCTATTTAGCTATCTACAAAATCTTCACAAAATAACCATATTTTTTGACGATCGAAGAAATTTTAGAAAGGTAGTTAGTGATAATTTCAACCTCTTATATTCCAAGAGATATAAAACTTATTTTCAAATTCTACATTCTTGATGCTCCTTTGTTATTTTCCCAAATTTCTTTGGCTACCTCATGTGTAATAATGAATTATGAATTGCAAATTTAACTTTATATTTTTTATTTTCTCATTTAAGTGAACTTTGATTAGGACAATAATAGAATTTTTAGAACATTATTGTAGAGGTTTATCTTCTATTACAACTTCTTAACTGTTCAAATTTGATAGTTGGATTTTTTTTTTTTTTGTTTTTAACAGAACTCACAGCTCCATAAAGATCAATGGAGACTCTCAAACGGAAGAGAAAAATGAAAAGATAATAAATAAAAACTCAATTGTCGCATAAAAAATAAAAAAAACTTGCATCATTATTTATAGAGAATTAAAGGGGATAAAATAAAAGAAAATATATATTATTTTTTTTCAAAGATACAAAAATTAAAATAAACAAATATTTAATATTTAATGTAGATCCTACACTTAAAAATATTTTTCATATTTTAAAACTAAAAAAAGAAAATACATACTTTACTGTTGATGTAAATACTAAACCTAAAAGGAAATTAATTATTAAAAAGAATATTTCTAATATTTTAACACACCACCGGCTCAGTGGTCCCAAAGACAATAATACAATTATGTCTTCAATCTATAAAAATATACTATATTGACTGAACTGACAGTGATTTGGACATTATTTCTTTCAAGTAATAGTGTGTATATATATATATATATATATATATATTAGACTGACGGTAAAATAAGTAAGTACTCTTTCATCTTTAATTAAGAGGTTTTGAGTTTGAGTCTCCTTGGATACAAAGAGACCTTTGTTTGGGAGCACTTTACCCTTCAACATGAGATTTTTCAACGAATTTAAATTTAATTTGATTTTTATGTCGATACCAAACACAAGCGGAAAATAAAAAAAAATTGGAGCAGAGCTAGCAAGGTTTCAGAGATTTCAATCGAGCTTCCTTCCATGAAAAATTACACCACTTATACAAATTATTCTTTCTTAAGTATGTATAGATTGTTGAACCTTCTTTGACCTTTCCATATAACTCTTTGTATTTTGAACTTCTACCAAAAATTATGTTTTCATCGCTAATTATTATTATATATATATATATATATATATATATATATATATGATGGGCATCATTGGAAAAAGTTTGTTGTGTGACAAATGGTGCCAAAAAAGCTGCGTAGACAAAGAAAATGATGGGCATCATCCACCTATTTGTCTTGTGACTATTGATTGTTTTATGTGAAAGAATCCTAAAATAGGGTAGATTTCATTGTATGAGTTTAATAATTGGTTGCTTTTCTTGATAATATAATCAACAAGACCATCGTTTAGGAAACACATACATATTTATCTTATATACCTAACAAGTAAATTAAAGATATATATTACTCGCTTTCGAAACAATTTTCTTACTAGTTTTTTTTTTTTTTTAAAGTGTGTTGAAGATAAAGAAAATTGATGATATGAACTAAGTTGAATAATGTGATATAACAAATGTGTACATCTATTATAGAGTTAGAGTCACACTAGGATTGAGTTACTAAATACTAGTCCCTTCGTTCTATTTTATGTAGTGTTTTTGAAATTTTGAAATACAAACAAGTCTATCTTAAACCGTAAATTTTTTCATAGATTTTTTGAACATTTTGAATTATCAATTATTGTGACTTATAGAATTTTTTACGTAGTTTACAACTATATAAATTTCATTTCAAAAAAATTGAAGATTCGATGTGCAAATATTCGATCAAACTTAAATTGTTTGACTCTCGAAAAACGAAAAGTGTCACATAAATTGAGACAAGATGTCGACTAGGCTGCTGTGTCATATACTAGTTGAAGTCGGCTAGAATAAGTTATTATAATTGTAATAGTAATTGTATATCTGTATATACTCTGGTAAATTATATATTTGTATATAATAGTAAATGTAATAGGAGTCTAAGTATAGCTAGCCTAAGACTCTCCTCCTATATGAAGAACATGTGCTTGACAATTTCAATTTTTAATACAATTCTTGATTTCTCTCTAATCTTAAACAATTTTATTCATCAATACAATCCTAAATTTCTCTCTAATCTTAACGTGAGAGTGTAAAAAATAATCATATGATCAAGTTATTTAAGGATATAAATAGGTGATTTTTTTCTTAAGTAGGAAATAATAATGTTGAAAATAAGATAACTAACTTACTATAATGAGTCAACATAAAAGTTTCTTATACGGACAACATTTATACAATATAAGTCGAGCTCACTAGATATGACTTACCAAATATTTTGGCTTATTATAGAAGGAAAATTGCAATAGATGAGAAATATTCACGGGATGCTAAATAAACCATGTTGGGCTAATGATAGTAAACCAAACTTGATCATGCCTTAGGACAATAACAATAAAATTTACTTGCAATTAACATGATTATAAACAAACAAAAAAAAGAACTAGATTTAACAAAATAATATTATTGAAACTTTGTTGAAATAGATGATATACATAATTGATTAGATTGATTAAATTAATTATAAATACAAGACTTTTTGCACTTAATCTAACAGTACACTCTGAGTGTGTTTGGTATGAAGAAAAATATTTTCCAATTTTCTCATGTTTGGTTGCGATAAAAGTTTTGAAAAATGTTTTTCAGATTAATTCATTTTTCTCGAAATTAAGGAAAATGACTTTCCTTCAAAAATTATGAAAAATATTTTTCAAAACTCTTCTCCAATTTCAAATTGCATTTTTTTTTTCGAAAAACATCAATTTTAAAAAATATTTTCAATTTTAAAATTTTATTTTTTTACCCGATCCCTGACCCTCACGCACCTACCACCGCCCCCCCTCCCAAAAAAATAATTTAGCTTTTTAAAAATATTTTCAACTTTAAAGTTTTATTTTTAAACTCCAACCCCCCCGGGACAGCACCCCTACCCACCCCCTACCAGCCCCCACCCACCCTCAACCCCCAAAAAATTAATTTCATTCATAAATCAAACACACTCACCAACCAAACATGAAAAAATAAGTCCAGAATCTACTTATTTTCCAAGAAAACATTTTCTAAAAAAAATATTTTCCATGAAAAACATTTTTCTTCGTACCAAACACACCCTATGTCACAACACTACATCAATAACCGACAACATCTATTATATGGAGGGACAAAAAAATAGTCCTATAGCAACCATAAAAATAATAATAATAACAATAATAATAATAATAATAATAATAATAACGATTTGAACAAAGATGAAAAGAAGAATTATGTGCTTAAATCATCCCAACAGTTAATTTACAAGGGGAGAATTGCTCAAATTCAATAAGAAGATCACTCCTCATTTAACCATTAACGTAAACCTTTTTTTATTTTTTAACATTCACCTAATCACATCCAGAATTGAACGTTTAGAGCATAAACAATTAAATTGGTTCGTTTATGTGTGTATAAACATTAATATGTGAGGACAAGTGTACTTAATTAATAAGAATCCAATGGACCCATATATCCATAATTATGCAATTAACATGTATGGTAATGTGAATAACAACCATTTTCTTATATTGCCGGCTCCTTGGTATTTTGTTGACCATGCATGTGGCCAACATCACAATCCTTATCCTCATTATACATATTCTCTCGGACTGTCTTAATTTATATGACACATTTCAGATTTTGAGATTTAAATAAATTTATCTTTAATTATAGATTTTTTTATATATGTTTTAAGAATTTTGAATTGTCAATTATTGTGACTTATAATACTTTGTAACTTACAAATATATAAATTTTATTTCAAAAATAATTGACATTTGCCAATTCCTAATCAAACTGAAGGTGTTTGACTCTCGAAAAATAAAATGTATTACACAAATTCGGACAGAGGGAATGCATTGATTTTGTTTCACTCGAGTACTCGCAGTCCACATTGAAGCGTGACTAAATTTAAATCGTCCATTGCACGGTCTATTCAGGAGGTGACACTAGCTCATAGTAAGATATATATTCTCCATACCTGGTGTTTAGAACTCACATTGAAGCCCCGACTGAATCTAAATGTACATAGCAGGGTATATTAGGGGGTGACACCCTAACAAAATTTTCTCCATGTTCGATATTCGGAGCCCATAATGGAGCCCCGACTAATCTGGATTGCACGTTGCAAGGTCCGTTCGGAGGGATTTTCTTCATGCTCAGGACTCAAACCCAAAACCTCTTATTAAGAGTGAAACAATCTCATTGTCCTATCACTGTACCATGACTCATGCTGGTGCACTTGTATATATGCATGTCTATATATACTTTCAACTTCATCACTATTATATACACACTAGAAGCTAAGTACTATTTTCTACTTTGAAAGTGTTAGCATATATAGTTTGAGTCCTTGATCAATTTCATGAACATCATGAAGATGAAAATGATATTATCATCATTAATAGGATTATTATTATTTTATTGTTGTGTAATCCATTTAGTTTCAGCCCAACTTCAAGTTGGTTTTTACAATTCAACATGTCCACAAACTGAAACTATTGTTAGACAAGCTGTGCAAATTCAGTTCAATAGTGACCCTTCCATCACTGCAGCTTTGCTTCGCATGCATTTTCATGATTGCTTTGTCAGAGTAAGTCTACTACTTTATGTTTTTAGCGGAGGAATCGGAATTATTAATAAACGATTCAGAATATGAATAAGTAAACACATACGAACTAGTGAAGAGAATTTGTATTTTGATTATATATACATAAAATATTTACATGTTTACTAACTGAGAATACCATTGCAACATTTCTTTTGAAATAAATTGCACAAAATTATATATTTACTTAGCATCACTTCATGTCTTAGTTCTATATGTCTCTCAAAACTATAATTTTTATTTTATTTTTTCTTTAAAATGCATATTTTATTTATATTATCAATCTATCTTCTTCTTCTTTTTAACTTCTTTAAAATTAATATATTTTTCATTTTTTATTCAAGGTAACAAATTCTATGTATGTAGCATAGAATATAAAGGGATGAGAATGTCAATATTTCAAAACTCAGGGGTATATACGTAATTTAAGAGCGTAAATGATTTTCACCAAAAAAAGCAAACAATGTCATAATTCAATTTGGAATTCTAGTAATATTTAAGAAATTACATGAATATTCATAAAAAAATAGATATGTGATCCGTGTACATCCCACTTTTTTATTCAGATCCCTGCTTAATTATAAGATTACCTTAGTGTATGTTGTTTGCATGATTATTCCTAAATGTATAACTTGATTTTAGGGATGTGACGCATCGATACTCATAAAGTCAACAGGTTCTAAGAAATCGGAGAGAGAAGCTGGCCCAAACAAAACGGTACGAGGGTACGAGTTAATCGATAAAATCAAGAAAACCCTAGAAACATCTTGTCCATCAACAGTTTCATGTGCTGACATAATAACACTAGCAACTAGAGACTCTGTAGCATTAGCTGGAGGCCCAAATTATCCAATTCCAACAGGTAGACGTGATGGGCTAATTTCAAATATAGCAGATGTAAATTTACCAGGCCCATCATTAACAATTCCACAAGCACTCCAATTTTTCACAAATAAAGGACTAAATTTAAATGACATGGTGACATTATTAGGCGCTCATACGGTTGGAATCGCACATTGTAATTTTTTCCGAGGTAGGCTATCGCCCGTACCTGATAAGACTATGGATCCTACGTTAGCGGCTCAACTATTGAAAACTTGTACTAAAAGTTCTGCAACGGCGTTTCTGGATCAAAATACGTCGTTTACTGTTGATAATGAGTATTACAGACAAATTACGTTACGTAAAGGTATATTGACGATCGATCAAGAGCTTACGTTGGATAAGTCAAGTGCTCCAATTGTTACAAGTTTTGCAGCTAATAAGGATGTATTTAGCCAAAGTTTTGCAAATGCAATGATAAAAATGGCAAATATTGATGTTTTAGTGGGGAATGCTGGAGAAATTAGGAAAAATTGTGGGGTTTTTAATCAAAAGACTAATCGCAAGGTTGTTAATTAGGAAACATATGTTTTACTATAATATTTAATTTTAAGTGTACAATTTTTATTTTACTAAAATAAATAGATAAGGTGTATGTTTTTGCATTGTTTTATATATGGGAATTGTAAAATAACTTGGTAAGTTATCGAAAAAAGGAAATCTTTTACATCGATGTATCGTACTCTCTCGACCAGGTCATCATAAGAAAATACGGAAAAATCTCCCTTGCAATGTTATTACGCTATGAAAACTGTAAATTACATGGGAATTTTCCTAGGAATTTATATAAAAATTTGCGAAAAAATAAGTTTTCTACACATTTTCATACTGATCTGTAGCAAAATCTCCATGTAATTCACACTATTTTTGTAGTGTTATGTAAATGGAGTGTTCAATAAAATATTAAGTGTGTTTTACGTTATAAATATTACTATGATACTTTTCATTTTTTTCTAAATTTGAACAATTTATATTTGTTATATATATGACACGTAATTTATAATTTATTCAAGTTAAGTGTGAGTAGTTTATAACTCTAAATGAAGTTAGAGGTCATGGAAAATAACTCTTAATGCAGAGTTTTCCCTTAGTTTAGCTTTAGATACATTTAACTATCAATTATGTATTATTAATTGTTAGCAAACAAGAAATATACACCAAGCAAATAAATTAAGAGAAATAAAAAACGACAGTGTAGAGTTTTATTTCTTGTTTTTCTCAAGTGTCTTTTAACTATATAATAATATATATTCATTACCTATCATATCCTAATTATATATATATATATATTATACAGCTAAAATATATAGCTATAACTTATTAGGTTGGGTTAATATTCCACTAATATTAATACATGAAGATGTGGAGTATGGATATTACTAACATATATAATGGTGGAAATCATGAACATTTGATCCCTTAAATAATACTTTCTCAAAATTTTCGAATTATATGATCTTAAATTAAGAATATATATATATATATTATTTAAAATCCTCTAATCTTAAATTTTATACGTATAATTTTGAAATTAGAGAATATACTAAATATAAAAAGAGATTCATATCTTTTTAAATAAAGATATAAAAAAAAAACACTTAATTTGAGACAAAAATAATAATATTTTAATATGACTAAAATGAAACTTAAATTTAAATCAAACATTACAAACACATCAGCGAAAAAAGTTGAGCAAATTTTTTACACGTTAAAAGGAAAAATGGCAGAATGGTCCTCCCCCCACCAAACACCTCTTTTCCTAGATATCTGTATTTCAAAATATATATAAATTTAATAAATTTTATATATCTTTATATTCAGTATCAATTTCATGCTTCGTGCATCGAAATTTATTCCATATATCTGATATCAAATATTTAGTGCAAGTGCAATAATATAATCTAGTACCAAAACATACATTAATACATCAAATATATGTATATAAATACATATATCTAGTATCAAAATATGTACTAATATATTCACTAATTGCCTCAACATGTTATCACCACCGAGTAAAGGCGTAGCTAGAATTAGGAGTTTAGAGTTCTAAATTTTAGAACGGGTGTTCAAATCCACAACAAATGTGTGAAAAAATGTTTTCACTGCCCTTCTTTACCACTGAGCTGTCAATCAATTTTGTTACGGATTCACAAATTAGTATACATATGTATTTATCGAATTTTCTAATACAAATACAGACTCTACGAAAAAGGTAGTTGGCTCATTCGAACCCATAAACCTCAACCTAGCTATATCTCTGCCACCGAGCAGAAAGAAAAGAGATAAAAGCGTGAAAGGAGAGAAGAGAGAGATTATGCAATTATTTTAAAGTAGGGCTTAAAAAAATTATTAAGGCATGATAAGAATGTTTGTCTAACTAGACAAGTTTCTTTGAATAAACCAAAAAGGGATCTTCTAATATCATAACACATAGAGTATAGTATGAAGTAGTAGTATAGTTTTAACTCTTCTTTGAATTATACATGTTATTTGGTACAACGAAGTTTCCTTTCTACTTAAGAGTGGGAATTGTTGTCTTATTATCGAAACTTCCAACTAAAAACTCTTTTTGTTTGGCTAATTGTTTAAGAGTGGCAACACATTTACAAAATGTTTGTGAGATGATAAAATACTCACTTTTTCTTATTATAAGTAATAAAATTACTATTTCGAAGGTCAATTAATTTTTGTCTTATATCTGTTTATTTTTTTTTTTAAAAAAAACACATAATATATAATATATAAACGTATTTTTTAATTTAATTAGAATTGAACAAAGCTAACTTAAGTAGTAATATATATTCTTTTAATCATGATTAAGGCATGTGATTATTAAAAAAAATTGCACAATTGATTTTTAAATAAGACACACGTCATACATTTAGGTGGGAATTTGGGGAAAGATATGAAGATTGAGAAGACGGATTCCATTTTAGCATATGAGTTTATAAAAGGGATGATAAATTAGTAAATTTGAATCCCTAAACCAAAAAAAAAAAATATTAAAAAAACTTAATTTATCCATACTATTAATTATAATCACTTCTCCAAATATTAAATTTATTATATTCAAAAAGTTATTCATTCTATTTGTTGTTTCTAAGAAAAGGTATATCAAGGTCAATACTTAACAACTAAAAATAGACATAGGTGGTATATATATTAGAGGAAACAATTAAAAAAAATATGTTGACATGAAAATCTAGTTTAGGCTCTTAGAGCAAATCCAATATATAAAATAAAACCTAATCAATTGGTGAACAAAATATTATTTTCCATTTAATACAATCTTTTTAGGAGAAAAGGATAGACAGTCTAATAATTAGATGGTAAAAGAACTAATAAATCTTTTAAAAAATAACAATGAAGTCCTAGGTTTTTATGTAAGTTTAAGGACTAAAGAAAAGAAAAAATAAAATGAATACAGGTGTTTCCAAAAATTATTTTTAGGAAAAAAAAAACTAATTTAAAATGATTTACACATCACAGTAAAGTAATTAAGGGTGTGTTTGGTTGGGGCAAAAGTTTTGGAAAATATTTTCCAAATCAACTCATTTTCCTCAAAATTAAGGAAAATGACTTCCCTTCAAAAATTAAGGAAAACATTTTCCAAATCTCTCCTCCAGTTTCAAATTACATTATTTTTTTTGGAAAAACATCAATTTTTTCAAAAATAAAAATATTTTCAGTTTCAAAATTTTATTTTTAAAATCCGATCCCTGACCACCCTCCCCCAACCCCACCATCTCCACAAAAAAATAAATTTGCTTTTTAATAATTTTTTCAACTTCAAATTTTATTTTTAAACTCCTACCTCCCCTGGCCAGCCCCCTTACCCACCCCCATCAGCCCCCACCCTCAACCCCAACCCTTCAAAAAATTAATTTTGCTTTTTAAAAATAATATCAACTTTATTTTTTTATTTTTTCACTCCTATCCCAAAAAAATTGTTTTAAAAAATATTTTCAATTTTATAAATTATTTTCTACTCTAGTAAAAATAAAAGATGTTCCACAAAAATATTTTTCATTCATAAATCAAACACTAAAAATAAAATCCCCGAAAATATTTTCTACTCACCAACCAAACATGAGAAAATAAGTCCAAAATCTACTTGTTTTCCAAGAAAACATTTTCTAGGAAAACATTTTCCTTAATACCAAACACACCCTAAATGTAAAAAGAAATGATGTCACGCACCTCTATTTGAGGTATACTTGTTGCCAATAGCCCAATATGTACAGGAACCGTTTGATCATCAAAATTATTCATTTTTTTTAATTACTTATACAGAGATTTAACGGTAACATTAAAAGTACATTTAAACAAACAATATTATTTGCAAAAACTATAACCAAATATAACTTCATCTTCAACTCCAACTTCATAAATTCTAAGAAAATATTTAAATTACTAAATTATATTTTCAAAACTTAGTTTAGTTAAAAGTTGATACTTATATAAATAGGTCATCAAGGCCATTGGAATCCCTTATACATTTAGCTCTCTCTTCTCTTCTCTCTTCCCATTTATAATAATGACTTTTTTCCCATTCCATTTCAAGCCAAAATCATATTTTTCTATATTCCTCAACACCTCTTTCCTTTTTCTACTCATATTTTTCACTCTTACTTCCAATGTTACTTTAAACCAATCTCAAATTAGACACATCCATTTATCAAACACTAACAATAATGATTGTTCCAACTTACATGATTTTAGTGATGCACAATCAAAATGTACCTACATAAAAGAAAACATCAATTCTTGTTCTACAAAAGGGTACTTGAATTATCTTCAATTTTTCTATTGCACCTTAGGTGCGTTACCAAAATTAGGGTACGTTACCCTAGTTGTATGGCTTATTTTGTTATTTTATTTATTAGGTAATACCGCGGCGGAGTACTTTTGTCCTTGTGCTGAAAGTTTATCTAAAGTCATGAATCTTTCCCCAGCCATAGCTGGAACAACTCTTCTCCCTCTAGGAAATGGAGCTAACGATGTTTTTTCGAGTATCATATCGTTTACTCGATCTAGTAATAGTGGCACTGTGGGACTTAATAGTGTGTTAGGTGGTGCATTTTTCATTTCTTGTTTTGTTGTGGGAGTTATAAGTATGTTAGTGTGTATGAATAAGTCCCAACTTGGTGTAACGATTGATAAATCGAGTTTTATTAGGGATGTGTTGTTTATTATTTTTACATTATCATGTCTTGTTGGTGTTATTATTGTTGGGAGAGTTAGTGTGTGGATAGCAATTTGTTTCACGTCCATTTATGTTGTGTACATTTGGGTGGTATGTGTTATGCATTTTCTGTTAGAAATGTGAATTTACATGACAAAGAAGATGATGGATTTGATCGCGATGTTGAGGTACCATTGTTAGGTTGTATTGATGAGGAGGATTGTCAGAAAAAAGCCATAGAAATGAGTTCTAGTACTCCTATAGACGCGGCCTCATCATCTTGTTGCATATTCTTGCATCGTTTTCTTGGTGTTCTAGAACTTCCCCTGTACTTGCCAAGAAGGCTAACCATCCCTGTTGTTGATGAGGAACGTTGGTCCAAGCCAATGGCGGTGATTTCAGCAACACTGGCACCAATTCTAGCCGCGTTTGTTTTAAGTCTTACAGGAGAAGTCATAGTTTATTCCAACACAAACATCGTCATTTTGATGATATCAGTTTTTGTTGGACTTATCTTAGGGAATGTGGCATATTTTTCTACACAAGACTCTAGTCCTCCTAAGAAATGTTTGTGGATTTGGCTTCTTGGAGGATTTGTTATGAGTACTACATGGACATATATACTTGCACAAGAATTGGTATCTTTGTTAGTGTCATTTGGATATATTCTTGGTATAAGCCCTTCAATTTTAGGACTAACTGTCCTAGCTTGGGGAAACTCAACTGGTGATCTAATATCAAATGTTGCTTTGGCATTAAATGGTGGAAAAGATGGTGTGCAAATGGCATTGTCAGCTTGTTATGCTGGTCCATTATTTAACACTTTGATTGGTTTAGGTGTTTCACTTGTGCTTGCTTCATGGTGGGAGTATCCAACTTCTTTTGTACTTCCAAAAGATCCTTTTCTCTTTGAAACTTTGGGATTTCTAATACTTGGCTTACTATGGGCTCTTGTTGTTTTGCCTAAGAGAAATATGCAACTAGATTACTCACTTGGTGTTGGACTTTTGGCTATCTACTTTTGCTTCTTGTTTCTAAGGTTTGCCAAAGGTTTTTAATATGGAGTTTTTACAAGTGTATTGTGTTTGGTTTAAAGAGACATTATATGTATATAGTTTTCATATTGTCAAAAGACAAGGATGTTTATATGTAGTGTATACATGGATTGTATAATAAACAATATTTAATTGGTAATTGGTTGACACATCACTAAATGCTTCAATAAAAGAAGTTCATTGGGGTTGCTTATATAGAGGATAAAAAAATCAAAGTCCATTGGGTTTTTCTTCTCCTCGCGTAGCTAAAAATATTGATATATGATATCACTTGCTTACCTTTAAAAGGTTGCACTTGTCAATATCGAGCCGTTCGACTCAAAAGTTTATCTGTATCGAGTGTTTATATTAATTCAATGCAATTTTTATTATTATAAAAGTTAATGAAGTAGAATAAACTATAATTTTAAACACATGACATACATATATTAACTTGATAGTAAGCCAATATATATATATATAGATATAATATATATATATATATATATATATATATATATTATATATAATATATATATATATATATATTGATTATTTATCTTACTTGAGAAGTGTGTTGATATTAAAAATCAGAGTCTGAAACTCAAACTAGAAAAATTAACAAAAATTCCAAAGGGTATATAAAATTTTATATAAACCAAAACGGTAAAATCGCTCCGCACGCAGCGATTTACTTCAACTGAAAAAGTAAATCGCTGCTGGGGCAGCGATTTTGCCAAAAAGTTTTTATCTTCTTACAAATCGCTGCCAGGGCAAGAGCGATTTATATAAAAAAAAAAAATTAAAAAAAAAAAAACATAAATCGCTGCCTAGGCAGCGATTTACAAAAAAAAAAATTTTTTTTATATAAATCGCTGTGCTACAAGTAGCAGCGATTTTATCAATTTTTTTAATAATCGCTACTGTAGCAGCGATTTATTTAATTTTTTTTTTATTATTAATCGCTGCGATAAGTAATTTTTTAAACTAAAAAAAATTAAAAAATTTAAAACAGCGATTTTATATATAAAAAAAATTATAATATTTTTTAAATTTTGTATATAACTTATAAGAAAATATACATTATTTTAAAAAAATTAAAAATAAGTAAAGTAATAAATATATTTTCTTTCTAAAAAAAGATATTATATTGAATTTAAATTTAAATAATTTTGAATTTAAATAATAATTTTTTTAAATAAAAAATTAAAGGAGAAAAATTATTTAATTGAATTCAAGTACAATACATCCCTAATCACACCTATTAATTATAATTTTTTTTTATATATAAAATCGCTGTTTTAAATTTTAATTTTTTTTTTAGTTTAAAAAATTGCTTATTGCAGCGATTTAATAAAAAAAATTTTTTTAAATAAATCGCTGCTACAGTAGCGATTTATTAAAAAAATTGATATAATCGCTGCTACTGTAGCAGCGATTTTACAATTTTTTTTTTTAAAAAAAAAAAACATAAATCGCTGCCTAGGCAGCGATTTACAAAAAAAAAAAAAAATTTGTGTAAATCGCTGCCTAGGCAGCGATTTACATAAAAAAAAAAAAAATTATTTTGTAAATCGCTGCCTAGCCAGCGATTTATGTTTTTTTTTAAAAAAAAAATTTTTTTTATAAATCGCTGCCCTGGCAGCGATTTGTAAGAAGATAAAAAACTTTTTGGCAAATCGCTGCCCCAGCAGCGATTTTACTTTTTCAGTAGAATAAAAATCGCTGCGTGCGGAGCGATTTTACCGTTTTGGTTTATATAAATTTTATATACCCTTTTGAATTTTTGTTAATATTTTTTACCGTTTGAGTTTCAGACTCTTAAAAATCAACTAGAAATTATAGAGATTTAGCTAAGATATGTAATTAGTATTGAGAGCATCGAAAGAGAGAATTGAAATATTTTTCATTTGAACAATATTAAAAAAAATTACAAAATATTTCAGATCCAATATTTATGCTTGAACAAAATAGAAAAAATTAACTATTTAAATAATAAATATATACAAGTGTACTTTAACTTGCAAAAATGAAAATGGAGCAAGGAAAACGAAACCACTGAGTTACGCCGTTCGGTTGTGCTAAGGGGATTCATTTAAGGTTGTATACTCATAATATTCAAATTTTGCCTTGTATGTATCGGGTAATATTTCGGCCAATGGGTTCGGATGAACCGCCTGCCTCACACTTAGAGCCTCTCATGCACCGCCACACTTTATAAAGGAAAACGAAAAAAATATAAATAAGGATCAGTACAAGATAATATATACGGAGTAAATATTATTGGTCGATTTAAAATAGAAACTAATATGCATAAAGTAATAGTGTAAAATTAACTATAGCACTTAGTAGGTGGCAGACAACAAACAACATGAACAAGTAATAACAATATTAAATAAAGTAAATAATCAGTCACAATATATAAACAGACACGAGGACCCATGTCCAACACAAATTTAAGAAACGGATTCTTTGAGATTGAATACATTAAGTACTTTCAATATGGTTTCCTTCGTAGAATAAATTTTGTCCATAGTCAGTGAATAAGATTTTTTAGACTGTTAGGTAATTTTTATGATAAACATGATAACCTAATAAATAATTAATAAAATATATTTTTGAATATAATTATAATTATGATAAAATATAGCAAAAGGAAGTTGAGTCATCGTCCTCTCTCTAACCAAAATTAATTCATAGTTATCTTCTTAACTAACCAAGTTTATTTGATTTTCTTAATCTGATTTTATTTGGTTCTATCTCTTTATTTTCTTGTTCTATTTTTTAGTATTTGTGTCTTCTTTTGTTGTATAAATTTTTTAATTATTTTCAATTAAATCATGTTTTCAAGTTGTTCGTGAATTTTTTAGGGGATAATAATTATATTTGTATTAGTAATTATATTTGTTATCAACCTTTTGATCTATAGGTTATTTGGAATATCGTAATATTTCAAATTAGAATAACAAATTGCTGCTTATTTTTTAAAATTCTTGTTCTTGTGTTTACGGATCATGACTTTGCCAAAATTTTAAAAGAAAAAAATAACCACAAATAAGAAAACATTTGTTACATTGAAAAATAACTTCCGAGGAAAAAGATCAGATGTAGAAAAACAAATAAACTTGATTAGTTAAGAAGATAATTATTAATTAATTTTGGTTAGAGAAGAAAGAGGACTTACTTTTTCTTTTTTACCATAATTATAATTATATTCAAAAAGATATTTAATTAATTACTTAATTAAATTACCATATTTATCTTTAAAATTGTATGATGGGTTAGAAAATTTTATACACTGACAGTGCACAAAACTTAAACTCTTTTCTTTACTGTTACTGTGTCGAAACGTGCCACACAATTCAATAATATTGTCTCGAAACGTGACACTCAATCAAATAATACAGTGTCGAAACGTGACACCAGATCCAATAATATCGTGTTGGCTTGTGGCATCCGACCCAAATATATCATGTCAGCTCGTAGCACCCGATCCAAATATATCGTTAATTCTTTTGTCATTCTTTATCATCTCTTTTCACTTCCTTAACAATATTTCATTAAGTCTTCTTTATTTAAGATATCACTTTAATAAAACAAGTTCAAGATTATGAATTTTGTGGTCTTGAAATTACAGATCAATCACAACAACACATGGATTATCCAAACCACACAATCAAGTACATAGAAAATTTCATAGTATCACCTAATGACTATCGGTCATTGTTAAGAGTCAATCTATCACATAAAATAAACCATAATCTACCTCCACCGAAGAATCGAAGTAAAACATGATAATTCACCAATGACTATAATTTCTTTTCTTCAATTCCTCAAAACATCTAATTTATCAAGTATAGATATTTGTAAGTAAACACATTCAATTCAATAATTAAGTCTCAAACTTGATCTTAGTTGATCGGTCAAATTCCATATTTGTTAAATTTAAGCCTAAGGTTAAGTTTTAATTGTTTCAAATAATATAACTCTAATAGAATTTAATTATACAATATACATGATATTTAATTACCTATGTTAATATATCAAAATTTTTATAATCAAATTATCTCATTGTCTTGACGACTAAATGCAATATCGATATTATTTTGTACATGGTTTAACGAATGAACACTTGACTTCTAATCAAGATCAAGCAATTGTATGTTCAAGTTTAACCAAATATGAGATTTTTTTTTGATGAAAAACACAAAAATATAATATAAAAAGGGTCTAAAATGGCAGTGACATTTCACCCCTTAGGTTGATTCGATAAATTGTCTTTCTACTATAGTAGAAAAGGGTAGTTCAACATGCTTGCTTCATTATTTAGGGGTATTTTTATCTTTTCAATTTTCTCTAATGGCTAGGTGTCATCTTCTTGCTTAATCAATTTTTGCCCTTTCAGTTTCTTATTGCAAGGTGTCTTTCAATGGTGATCTGAATGTATGCATGTGTTCCTCTATGTCATCCTTCTATTTTCCCTCTACTGATATCACTATTTTCACATCAAAGTTCACACCATTTACCAGGTAAGATTAAGCATGTTTCAATTGAGCTTTTTCAGTCATCTTTCTTTCATCAAAGTGAAGTTCCAAATTTCATTTGGCTGTGCGAATGTTCCCTTATATCATTCTCTACTTTGATCTCAGGTAAGGTTACTTTCTAATTGTTTCTTCGATTTCCTCTAATATTTGAATTTCCCCAAAACTTTGATGGTTGTTTATTCCTTCTTGTAGTTGTAATCGTTATTATGTGCTTGGACTATCTTCTCATTCTTTCTTTTAGTTGAAACCCTTACTCATATTGCCATGGATTATATTTGCTATTATTTTGCTCTGAATCTCTGTTTTATTGGCTAAATTTGAAATTAAGTTGCTAGCTTTTTATTTTCAGTTGATGAACTTTGATCTCACTGTCTTTATAGTTTTTTAGAAAATTATTATTTGAATTTGTTGTTGATGTAGCTTTTGCGTAGGGGATCATACGAAATCGAAACTTCTTGTGTTTGAAGCTATCATTAGCTTTATCTACCTTTGGAGAATGACTTGATTAATTGAAGTGACTGAAGGTTAAAATCATGGAGCAAAAATATTATTTCTGTTTGTGTCTTATTAGCAGTCGACCCTCTGAAGCTGTAAATACTACCTTCAATTTATTTTACCTAATTAAAAAGAAAAAAAAAATCCTTTAGTTGTCTCTGGTTACTTTTTCCCTCTTTTATTTGGAACGGGAGCTGTTCCGTTGCATCGTGATCTTTGGAGTGATGGTTATTTCTCGGATATTGCTAAGATCATTGGAGGAGTATGGTTAAGATTGTGGGTTCAAGGGGCTTCGGCTGTGTCAAATATGGGAATGTTTTTAGCTGAGATGAGTGGTGACTCATATCAGCTTTTGGGAATGGCAGAACGGGGGATGCTTCCTGATTTTTTCGCAAAGAGATCGCGTTATGGAACCTTTTATGATACTTTGAAATTGTTAATTGAATGAAAGTCTAATGGGTATGAATTGATGTAGATGCTTTTATTTTATTGGATAGTTTATTTTATTGGACCACTATCCATTCTTTATTCGTCGAAAGAGGAGTTTAAACCTATCTATTTTTGATATCATTTATCTACTTTGAAACCATTACTATTATAATATATAATATTGAACTCGGTTTTGTTTTCAATCTAAATTAAGCTAGGAGTCTCATTCAGAAACCACTAGTTTGAATTGCCCAAGCAAAAATCTCATGATGAAAGAGTACTTTTGTGGGTCTTGAAGGTTGGGTGTTTGTTAATGAGGAAGGGAATAAGCAACAGTATATCAAAGATTGTACTTTTGGTGTGTATTGAAGTTCAGGTTGAAAAAAACATACTTTTAATGGATTTGAGGGAATCGAAACGTTGTTAGTTGTGTGTTGGTGGGGAAAGTTAAGCTACAGTCATCAAAGATTGTTCTTTTGGTGTCTTTTTTGAGGTTTAGATTGGAAAGAAACACACTTCTTCTGAATTCTTGTTAATTCAATTCTTGATTGAAATTAGATACTTATTAGGTTATCACTAGACTTTCCAACCTTGAAATTTTATTGTTAATTCAATTCTTGATTGAAGTTGGAGAATTATAAGATTAGCAGTTCACTTTCCAACCTTGAATTTTTTCTTGTTAATTCGATTATTGATTGAAGATAGTGAATTATTAGCTTTGTAGTGTTATTTTCAAAGTTGCAGCATTGAATCTAGAAAACTGAAATACTTTCCAACCTCAAAAACAGTCAATGTAGTTGAAGTGGGTTCCTTTTCCTTTGTCCAGAAGTTCTCAATTTGTTTGATTGTATTTACATGATCAGATAGATGATATTCAGAACAAATGTTGTCGGAAAAGGTAAACTTCTCGGGTAACTATCTAAATATTGGGAGAACTTCTATGTTTCAATTCTTGATTTAAAAAAAAAAGAAAAAGAAAATTCAATTCTTGATTATCACTGTTATTTTTAAGTGATTGCTGCATTGGATCAGGAAAACTGAAACACTTTCTGACCATGGAATTGTTCTTGTTATTCAATTCGTGATCGAAGTTAGAGGTACACTATCCAACCTTAAAAATTAGTTTTGTGTTTGTAAGTCCCCCAAAATAGTTAATGTTCTGAAGTTCTAAATATGTTTAATTGTATGTCAATCTGGAGACTCTGACTTTTGTGTGTATGTGCGCTCCAAATGCAGCTGGACTTATTGAATACAGTGCACATCCATTTTGGTCCCAGAAGTATTGTCCTTACATGATGGAACACCCAGTTACTGTAGCGGTGAGCGAATGGAGGTGTGGTGGATGAAACAGAACAAGATTTGTTCTGTAATTTAGGTTTTAGCAGCACGTACATGTATTTATGCTCTCAAGTGGAAGCATTAATTTTCTTTTTTGTAAGTGGTACCATTAGTTTCAATATATGACATGAACTTTTGCAGGTTCCTGACTGGGTCAATCCTTGCGCATAGACTGTCAAGAGAGGTGCCTGAAGGCTGAAATGATGAGAAGGGTTACGAATAAAAAAACTATGGCGTAGTAATTTCTATGTTCTATTAATTATTTTAGAATTGTATCTAGATTTCATGATCCATGATAAAGAGAGAACATTAAGACTTAATATCTAACCCTACCAAGTAAAAGTTTTCACTTGGAATATTATTTTAGAACTGGTAAGAAGAAAAAGTTAATTTAGTAGTGACCAAATCCTCCGAGTCCAGTAAATGTGAAGCTTTAGCCAAATTGTCCTCTCGTTTATGTAAGACATCATTTTTCTTCCCCAAAAGATATTTGATGTTATTTTTCAGTTCTAGAGATTTATATAATGCATAAAGCTGATGCTTTTGCTATCTGAAATATATATAAAATATAATCGGTTTTTTTATTGCATTGATATTATACCATTTATAATTCACTAATACAAAAATCAGATTTTTCATATAATGCATTAATTTTTCTGAAATAATGATCCTTTAATGTTGGGCCGTGCTTTGCACGGCCATGCTCTATCTAGTATTAAGACAAAAGAAAAAAAATAGTTATAAAGTTTATTAAGAGAAAGACAAATGTTTGACATGGTTGAATAAAGCAATTTAAGGAAAGATTAGTACACCAACCTCTCAATAAAATTAGTGGTTTAGAATTATATCTTAATAAGAGGCCTTAAATATATACATATAAATATAATAATTATTTAAAGCTATTTCATTATTATTGCCAATTACTTATTTTTAGTGTACTATTTGAAGAGTTAAAAGACATTAAGTGTTTAACTTCACATAATAATATTATATTTATAAAGTAGGGACTATTTTTAGTTAATAAGTTATTGTCCATTTGTTTACAATACATTGTCTTGGATGTTGTCGTAAAAGTTTATTTATTAATATAAAGATTAGAATTGTTTAATTCAATGTTCTAAAGTATTTCTAATAAAAAGTATAGAATTCTTATTTTTTTAAAATTTAAAATGTGTATTTTTTTATATACTGGTTTCTGGACAGATGTGTTGCATGTGTACCCATCATAAATTATTGTTTCAAATTATCATTTTATTAAAAATAATTTTATAATTAAATTACATAAATATTATTTATTTTCAAACAAAAAATATTTCAAAATCTACTCTTAGATACTAATAATGAATTAAAATATGGCAACAAAGTATCTCTTCTCCAAATGAAATAAAAGATAAAAATATTTAGTACTTTAAAATACTAATTGTAAACACAAATTGATATATGTATATTCTTATCTCATATGTTAATTTTCTGCAACACAATATTCAGAGAAAAGAAAAAAGATAAAATATAAAAAGATTTTATAGCCACTTCTTAGAGTTAATTAAAATAACATGAATACTATAATTAATAATCAATGTCAATTTTTTTATTTTTAAGAGATCATGTCATGTATTGAATCCTATCAAATTATTTTTTTCAAAAATGAGCTTAGAATACAGAAACATAGCATTAACAGAGTGACAACTTGAAATATAAAACGGTATCAAAAGTTGAAATGTTGAATTTGCCTTTTTTTCAAAATGAGACAAAAGAATAAATAAATAAGGATAAATATTTATATCAGTATTTTTTCCACAAATTAAAGAATTTTTTAATAATTTAATTGTACGTAACTTTCTCCATTTCAAATTATTCATCTGTTTCAATCTTGCATACCTCTTCAGAAAAAATTGATAAAAGAGTTGTAGTTATATATATATATATATATATACTCTTCATCTCATTTTATGTGGTACTTTTCGCATTTTGAGATATAAACAAGTCTATCTTTGACTGTATGTTTTTATAGATCATTTTAATATTTAGAATTATCAATTATTGTAACTTATAGTAACTTTACATAGTTTATAAATATATAAATTTCATTTCAAAAATTTGAAAATTCCAAAGCAAATGTCCGGTCAGAGTTAAACTGTTTGAATTTCGAAAAAAATGAAAAATGTCACATAAAATGGGTCAGTGGGAGTAATAAATAAAACCTTAAGAATAAATAGATAACTTTTATTATCAATTAATATAGTACAATAATTTAATCGTTAGAAAAATCACGTAATGATTATTATTTTTTTTGCAAATTACATCACACAAGTATATTAGTAAAGAGTCTTGATCTTATATTTTGATGTATGCCTAGGGATGACAATGGGACGGGGCGGATGTGGTGCGGGGTGTATTTAAGGCTATGTGGGACGGCGTGGCTTTAAGGCTATGCAGGGTGTGGCGGGTTTAAGGTTGTCGGGCGGATGGGATGTGAGTTTTTTAAAAATTAATTTAGAGCTGGGCGAGTTGCGGATAAATGTAATTTCATATGGTTCAAACTTAATTTTAACTTCTTACATGTTATAAGAGTGATAGAGCATTACTTATTAAAATACTTTCTTTAAAACTACTAAAATATTTAAGATATTAAATGAAAATGATTCAATGAAAAATAATACAATTTGTTATATGTTTTCAATTGACCCCTAAAATATAAAATTTTAAGTCATTATCCTATTAAATTAATATAATACAACTTAATGAAAAAATGAATTTCTTTTTATGAATTTTATCTTTATTATCAAACTTAACTAGAAAAAGAAAATATTAAAAAAGTTATGTGGGGTGAGTAGAAAATAAAAAAAGTTGTTATGTGAGGCCGGGTGGGGTGGATTGGATTAAAAGTTATGCGGGTTAAGCTCACCCCACCCCACCCCCTCCGCCCGCCCCCTCCGCACTGCCCTATTGTCATCCCTATTTATGACCTTTTATTTTACATTCAAAGAACAAAACTATGTACTAAAAAAAAGACATATCCTCCCGAAGATCATTCACATTTGTTCTTCTTCTAAAAAAAAAGAGCAAAAGGAATGTTTTGTTCATCCCTAAAGAAATTGATCCGTCAAATCTTAGCTTGTTCATTTCTTGTATATCACTTAATGTTGTTTACTCTAATATTTTTCATATCTATAGATGACAAATATAGGGATAATCCAAAAATTATAAGAGAATGTGTATAGTCAAGAATTAGATAAGTGCAAATCATGATATAAATATATGAGATTATTAACGATGATTTTTTGCTAATACAAGAACCCTATAAAATTGCTTGTTAATTTCAAAATGACCTTTGGAATTCCTAAAAAAATTGTACATTGAAACATTAATAATTGCGTAATATCTAAACATAAGTTATTAGAGAATCAATATTAATTTAGTGAATGAAAAATGATCATTTAATTTTTTTAGAAACAT
This sequence comes from Solanum corneliomulleri, assembly GCA_027704805.1. Taxonomy (NCBI): domain Eukaryota; kingdom Viridiplantae; phylum Streptophyta; class Magnoliopsida; order Solanales; family Solanaceae; genus Solanum; species Solanum corneliomulleri. Next base: position 64,272,411 of record JAKWIY010003060.1, on the reverse strand, counting down.
TTAATATTTACTTAATTATTTTTTATTATACGATAGTATATGATATAATGATGATGATTAAATTAAATATACATATAGATTATAGATGATAAATAATGATGATTATTAAATTAGATATTTTAATTAGGAATTAATCTAAGAAAGTGCAAAAATCATTAATATTTTTATTAAAATGATACAATTTAATATTTAAATTAAATAATTAAATATTTTTATAACATTTTAATTTATAACAAGGTTATAACCGATATTCAACTTTTAACTTTTTTTTCCACTTATAATAATATATGATATTGATGATCATGATATTATATAATATATGATGATAATCTTCAACTATTATTTTGAGTAAATTTAAAATCATAAAACTCACTGTTAGAAATATTTTGGGAGCCTCCAAGCAAAGACTTTACTAACCTCATCCTTGAGCAATCCCTAATAAAAAGTAATTTCCTCATCTCATTTTATGTGACACTATTTGACTTAGTACCAAAAAAATTTTAAAAAAAAAACTTTAAAAATTTGTGGTGAAATGATTTTTAAATAAAAGTGTGTTTGTAATTCATTTTAGAAAAGTTAAAATTAAATTATTTTAAATTATAATAATGTGACATTTTTTATGAAAAAACTAAAATAAAAAAAATGACATAGAATAAAATGGAGAGAATATATATATATATATATATATATATATATATATCCAGAAGATTAAAAATTTATTTTTAGTATACATATTGTGACCCCCCTTAACACAACATAGTAGCCTAGCTGAACCGTTAAGGGTTCAAAATACTTGAAGGTCTCGAATTTAATTTCACTTAAACTAATTTTTTTCCAATCATCTTTTATTTATTTTTAAAATTAGATTATAATTTTTTAAGTTTATTTTTTTTTTTTTTTGCCTTTTCTTCCTTTTTAATGTCATTTGCATAAGTATTTTGATTTTTCTTCTAAAAAAAGGATTACTTCAAAAAATATCAACTTTTATTTAATATATTGTTAATTTAATTTTAGACGATAATTTAGCTTATATTTAGATTCATTTTTTATAAACTCATTTGATACTACATTTATATGACCTTTATTGGTAAATCACTTCTTTAACATAATGAACAAAAATGATGCACAAAAATCTAGATCCTCGTACTATTATCTCATCATTAAATAGAATTCCCAATTATTTAGAATTTTAGTTTTCTTTTTAATGTGTGTTTTTTCCATTCTATTTTAATTTTAGCACGGTGAATAATATATTTATTTATAAAACAACTTTATTTCCATGAAATAATTCACTTAATGGAATTCATTGTAATTATACAAAGACTATGTAATAAATAAATTCGAAAAATACTCAATAGTTGAAATCATTTACCAATGCAAGTATGCAACATGTCTATTGAAATAATAACAACGCAAATATCATCGACAGTGTAGTGTAGATTGTAGAGAATAAAATTACTTTTTTTTTAGTTAAAAGTTTTAGGTTCGAATTTTAGGTATGAAAAAATAAAAAGTTTTCTCTTGTGGAATTCTACATAGCTTGAATCTGAAATAGTCGAGCTTCAATGCTATTACCACAAATAACCTTACATGATGCAAACATGAAATAGTCGGGCTCCAATATTATTCTCTCAAACATGGGCTTTCAATGTTAGTTTAAAGATCAAATATCATGTTTTACATTAGAAAAAAATTATATTTATTCTTTATCATATTTTTTTTCTTGATATATTTACTCTTACCAATAAACTCCATACTTCATGTGTCTCAATTTGTGCGATATTTTTCGTTTTTCAAGAGTTAAATAATTTAAGTTTAATTGAAAAATTGTTGATAAAATCTTCAAATGTTTTGAAATACATATAAAATATGTAAAAAAAAAAAACATTCTAAATTATAAAAATTAACAATTCAAAATATTTAAAAATTACGAAAGAAATAATAAATTTATTTAAATTTTAAAATTTAAGTCTTATAAATGAGATGGACTATCATTTTTTTTACAATAAAAACAAAAAGTGGGTGTGACCCACTTATTGCACTTGTTTAATTAAAAAAAGACTGAGTTTTCTAAAGACTATTTTTTTTCTCAAAAAAATTTCACATCATTAATAATCAAATTACACGACAATTAGACTTTATCGAACATAACAGATTTCACCGGTTGCCATCAAAAAAGAACCACACACACAAAAAAATTGCTCAAAAAAATAATACAAAAATTCCATCAAATCGATTTTGTTCAATTTTTATTTGAACATTGCGCAATTCCAAGAACTGATGAAGTTGACGAAAATGTTCAGGCTTGTATTAAAAAAATGGGTGATGGTTGTTTTATTTGGATGAGTTGGGTATTTTGAAAAATGAATCAGCTGAATAGGGTAGTTTGTGTCAAATAAATTAGGTATTAATTAATTAAATTTTCAACCAATTACAACATAAATAAAATAACTAAATATATGGACTAAATAGTCTGTTAGTTAAAAGGGAAAAATAGGTCCGGTCCCTAAAGATTAACCCTAAGAATATTTTGAGGACGAAAGATAAACGAAGAATATTTTTATATCAATTCTGATACTATAAAAATATTTTAGATCCTTCTTCGTAAATAAAATATAAAAAGCTATAAATTATTTTTATAACTGATGAACAATTAGACTACTAATAGTTTATTTATAAAAGTAGAGACCAACTCTAGTTGATAAGATATTGTCCATTTGTTTACCATTAATTACATTAGATATTGTTGTAAACTTTTTATTTATTGATATGAGATTTGAGTTGTTTAATATAATGTATTAAAATATTTCTTATAAACCGTTAATAGTTTTTATTTCTTTCTTTCTATATTTGATTCTATATTTTTTTGAATCTTCAAATATTATTTTAAGTAAATTTGAAATTATAAAATTTACTATTAAAATCTTTTGAGAGTCTAAATCAAACACTTTACTAACCTCATCTTAAGTCATCCTTGATAAAGAAGTAAATGTTATCATATTCTCAAAAAAAAAAAAATCATGCAACTTATGGGGATAAGAAGTTTAACTCATCATCTACACCTATTTTATCGAAAAATTGAATTGTGTATATATCATGTAAGAAAATTTATTTTCTAATCTTTATATATTATGTTTTGACCCTCTTTTAACACTATAATAGCCTTACTGAGTGATAGGGTGCAAAAATTCTTGAAGGTGTGGTGTGTTTGGTTAAGGTATTTTTTTTTCACTAAAAAATGTCACAATTCAAATATTTGTAGTAATACAAATATTATCCGCAAAAAAAATATTTGTATATACTTAAAATTAGTTTTTTTTTTTTTTTACCCGTTCATCTTTAGTTTATTCTAAAATTAGATTATGATTATTATTATTATTTTTTTGACTTTTATTCCTTTAAATGTTTTTGTCACAAGTATTTTAATTTTTCTATTTAGAAAAAAAAACGACTACTTTAAAATAACGTACTGTTTATTAATTTTTATTTAATATATTGTTAATTTAATTTTAAACGATAATTTAGCTTATGTTTAGATAAACCCGTTTAGTGAGATTATTTAATATGCACTTCCTGAAAATAATGAACCCCTTTTCTCAAAGGGAAAATTATATGAAATGGCAAACATTCATAACTAATTATATATTAGGGAATAGTTTAATTTATTTACGTTATATAATTATAGTTTATTTATTTTGCTATAATTAATGAGGGCCCACAACCTATTATGTAACCAATTAATTAAAAACCTTATTTTCTAATTTTGTTTATAATTATACAAAATCTAATTTTCTCTCTCCTTTTCACAATTAATATTCTCTCTCCTTTCCACATTCTAACTTCTTCTCCTACATTCAATATTCCAATATCAGATTTGAATTTCAAATTTTTGTCCAAAATTTCAGTAATCCCTCCCGAATTTGAAGTCCCCTCCCTTAGTCGAAGTCAATTCCGCGCGTAAGTAATCCTTAATTTAAGTTGTTTACCCTTTTTTTTTCAAACTTATCTAAAATACCAAACAGTATTTGTATATTGTATATCGTATATTGCAAATTTTCAGCTTAACAAAATCACATATACAATTGACGATTTCAAAATATAAAAATACCAAACAGTATTTGTATATTGTATATTGCAAAATTTCAGCTTAACAAAATCACATATACAATTGACGATTTCAAATTATTCAAATACCAAACAGTATTTGTATATTGTATATTGTATATTGCAAATTTTCAGCTTAACAAAATCACATATACAATTGACGATTTCAAAATATAAAAATACCAAACAGTATTTGTATATTGTATATTTCAAATTTCAGCTTAACAAAATCACATATACAATTGACGATTTCAAATTATTCAAATACCAAACAATATTTGTATATTGTATATTGCAAATTTTCAGCTTAACAAAATCACATATACAATTACATGAACGAATAGTATATAATTGTATATTCCAAATTTTGAGCTTACCAAAATCATATTTTGATTTTTTTGTTTTAGAAAAAAAATCACTCACACTAACGAATGAACACAAATTCAGCTTAATAAAATCATATTTTGATTTTTTTTTTTAAAAAAAAAATCGAAAACAATTCACAAATTCTAAAACCAATAAACAAGAAATTTCATCGAATAAAAACTTACCTGTATTCGATTGCCAAAATTGCTGAACTTCAGTTTCACAAAGAGCAAAAAAAATACTAATTATTTTTTGGTTTCAATGGCTGTATGATTTTTTTTTGAATTTGAACGTTTGGCTTGAAAATAGGGACGTTTCCCTAATTTTTTGGCATTATCTTGATTTATTGTTACCATTGATTCAGTTACAAACAAATTTTTAAAATAAAATTGTATAAATAATAAAAAAAAATTATATACAAAATTAAAGACACCTTTAATAACTTAACTATACCCATATTATGTAATTAGGTAAACTATACCCATATAATGTTATATAATCTAATAAGTTTGCCATATATGAAATTTACCCTTTCTCAAATCCATGATCCGCCATTATTGGTGAGAACTCACAATTTTTCAGTCTTATTTTATTAAGTGATACCGAAAAAAGCCTAATATCGTTAAAGTATTAGAATTGGTACAAAATTATCCTTCATCCATCTATTTGCTCCAAAATACCTTTGATCTCATCCACCTTTATGTTCAAAATTAACCACTTATTTAACGATTTTAAATTTAAACTATTTAAATATTCTTTTTAATACATGACTCTCAACTATTTATTATAATTTAACTTATTAATATAATATATTAATCAATCCATTATCCACCCATTACTAATCAAACCACTCTCAATTAATATACCCGTTCCATTACTAATGCACAACAAGAAAGCCACTATAAATGTGTGTTTCTAAAAATTTGAGGTGAAAATTACTATAGAAGTACATTATCATACATTCAAAAGTCCTCAATAAAAATTATGATTCAAATGTCTAAATAAAAATTACCGATAAACTTAAAAGTCTGACTATGTTCATCTTAATTATTCATTCGCCTCAATTATGTGATGTTACTAAATAGATAACTTTTTTTAAAAAGAATATATTAAAGCTTTAATATTTAAACCAAATAATAAATATTTATAAAATCATATTTAAAAGTGCATGAATTAATTTGAGAGGTGCTCTACTTCTTTACTTTTAATCATAAATTTCGAATTCAAGCTTGAAATAAAATCTTATTGAAAGTGTCCTCCTAAATAAGCGGCTCAACCTAAATCTAATTGGGGCTTCAATTCGAACGCAATAATTTTGAATGTCATATTCATGAATCGATAATTTCGTCGTGCTTTAGTAGTGGTTAGGGTGATTTTGATATTAGAAATGTTTTATTAGTAATGGTGAATAGTGGGTTGGTTTATAAATAAGATTTATAAAATAAATTACGTTCAATAGTTGAGTGGTTTCAAGTATTTGAAAAAATATTTAAATATTTTAAATTTGAAACCGTTAAATAAGTGGTCAATTTTGAACTCAAAGGTGGATGACAACGTAATTTGGAGCCAATAGGTGGATGGAGAATAGTTTTGTATTGTTTTTAATACTTCAAAAATATTTTATGCCCTCTTCCGTTAAGTGATATATAATAATCTAGATCTTTGTACTATTATCTCATTAAATAGAATTATCTTAGTTAAGGAGTGCAATTAATTTTGATTTTATTTTATTTTTAATATGTGTTTTTTCCATTCTACTTTAATTTTGGCGCGCTGAATAATTTATTTTTATAAAAATAATATTATATCATGAAATAATTCACATAATCGAATGGAGCTCCTATACTGAAATCGAAATAATCCAATTCCAATATTGTTCCCTCGAATTGCCCTTACAAGATGCAAATCAAGGTATTAAGGTAAAAGGGCATATTTGTCCTTATACTTCTTAAGAAAAAATATTATATTTTTTAAATAGAAATAGTCACAGACCTTTTAGTTTACTTATTATCATTATCCTCGGTAAGTTTTACAAATCTCCTAAATTCCTTAATTTTATCTTTAAGTCAAAAATGGATCCTCCATTAATAAATTCGACTCTCTTTTTAATGTATCAGCGTATGTATCATATTTTTTTTTAATGTATCAACGCTTTGATTTTTTGGTCATTAATGTATGTGGACTCTCCATTAATGTATCTGACCCTCTTTTTATGTATCAATGCAGGCATCCTACCTTCTTTTTAATGTATTTAGCGCTTTGATTTTTGGTCACTAATGTATCTGATCCTCTTTTTAATATATCAACACTTATGTTATTGTATCCGTTGGAGGAATTTTTGTAATTATAAACTTTTAAGGGGATAAATTGTAATTTTACCTTAAAAGTTTAAAATTTCTGTAATTTATCCTTTTAAAATTTGAATGAATCTTTACTTGGGTGAATTATTTTAAATCAATAACGTGAACGAGTTATTAATTGATCAACCAAACTTTTAACCTATGATTTATTAGTGGAAAGAAAAAAAGGTGGTCAAGGCCCACTTATTACTTTTGTTGAATTAAAGAAAGACTCATTCTTAAAAGCTTTTTCTTTTTGGGTTAAGAAAGCAGACTTCACTGATCATGGCAGACTTAACAGAGAAGATTTGAAAAGAGGTTAGCCATGAACTTGAATTTTATTATTTTATTTTGGTGTCTGAGAGATTGTGATCATCATGCAGATTTTGGTTTCATTATATTTTTTTCTCTCTTTCAAAGTGTAGACCTTTTTGAAAAATTGGAACATATGGAGTAGGGATGAAGTTTATGAGAGGAACCATGTAGGGTTATTTTTTCTACTTTGAATGTGTAGTACTGTTCTTTACTTCCTTGCTAATGTTGAGTTGAATGGGTAATTGGAGCTCCTGTTTACTTTTTTTTTTTAATTGAATATGAGTTAATCCAGAACCTATTGACCTAATAATCTGTCCCTTTAATAGGGAAGGGCTTCATTGCTTCAATGACATGATTTTTATTTGGCCCCAATGTGAGACTCCTGGTCGAGGGGAGCAATCTTATCCATCCCATCACGATCTATGTTGATGAGGTCTTGTTAGCTATTTGTGTATTTAATTAGGCTTTTGTTAATTAAAAAAAAAGAGGAGAATCCTACTTATCATATAGTGATGGAGAGCTAAGGGTGTGTTAGTTATGAAGTAAAATGTTTCTTTTTTTTGGATTTTCTTACTTATTTTCTAGTCGGAAAAATATTATTCTAAGAGTATTTATGTCTAAAAAAATACTATAGGGGTGAGGAGACGGGGTTCGGGTGGAGGTGGGGGGATGGTGGGGGTGTTGGATGGGTAAGGAGGAGACAGTGAACTTATAAATCCGAGCTTTTGAGCATAAAATTGTAGCTATTCTTCATCTGCTTCAGCAAGAGATTGGATACAATTTCATGTTATAATTTATAGGAGTAGTCATATTGAATCAATTATGAATGTTTCATCTGTGACTGGTATGGCACTGTTTCACATTTAAACCAAGTCTGTTATTTGTTAATTTCAGCTAAATAAGAGTTGTAAATGGTTATTACATTTTTTATCGAAGATTGTAATAACAGATCTATTTATTTTTGCGACTGATTAAAGGGAGCACCTTTCTTCAAGAAAGCAAGGTGTGTAATGTGTTCCTCTATGATGTGAAGTACAGAAGACTTCTGTTGAATAATTCTAACTAATGGATCAACGATAACTGACATGATTTGTTTGCCTTGTGGACTCTGTGATGGACTTGCTATGTGACAATTTCTTTTTCATCATGGTACTTACTTGATACTGATTTTAATTAATATGTTACCTTTTGTTATCGATGAGTAAATTAACTTATAAATAACTGTTCTGTTCTGCAATGAGGAAGCACAACAAGATGTCAAGATAAAATAAATGCATGTTATCCTTTTAGGGAAAAGCCTTCAAATCTATGTTATGTGCGTAAAATCAAACCGTGATCTTCTCATACCATGAAGGAATATGTTATAACTGTATTTTGGAGAGAGTTCATTTATGGGTCTGTATTTGTTTCTTTTTACTCAACTGTGTTGTCATTCTTAATTTATTTCCATGATTTTCCATTGAAAACCTTTGTTCATCTATCATTTTTGCTTATTTCAACATTCAATGTTAAGATAACTCAGCACAGCATGACCTGTTGTAAGTACCACGCTGTAAACTTATTGTCATAGGTAACTATGTTGAAATTTTTTTAATGCTATGTGTTCTGGTTCGTTTGAATGGCGACGAACGGAAGAAAATGAAGGGAAAAGTAGAATTTTTTTCATTTTTTTGTTTGTTTAAAAAGTGAAAAAGGAAAGATAGTAGAGAAAGGGAGTTTTCCTCATTTTGACATATTAATTTATCTTATTATTCCCTTCTTTATACCTTTACCTAGCCTATCCCTCCCTATTTCCGTAGACAGGTTGTGATCTATTTTCTTACCTCTACTAGTTTCATAATGCTTTGGTATGTAAAGGCTGGCTATAACTTGTCCAAGATTGACTGGAGCTGAGTTGTAATATATTTAGTCCACCTATAGATATGCCAAAGAGAATGAGGGCAATTATGTTACATGCTATGTCCTGGGAATGTAAAAAGGTTACCCGTTGTGAGATAGCTGCCTGTTCGGAGAAAACTAATCATATAACGGGAGTGTTTGGGGTTGTAATGGTTTCATATAAACTACTACACTAGTCTTGCTAGTTTTCTTATTCTCTGTCATTAAAAAAACTGGCAATCTTGATGCCCGAGAACCTATCTTATTGATCCAAGATGTATTCTACTAGTGTTTTAAACTCGATGTCATTTCTCTAATAGATGCACTCTTCAAGAAATGTTTGTGACTAACGAAGATTTTAAAGCGCCTTTAACTGGTGTTAGCTGAGGGCACTAGTTTAGTATTCATAGGTATTGCTTACGATGATTGGTTTGCTGTATTCTGTTTATAACTCTGTAATCGAGTTGATTGGTGCTTTAAATTGAAGCGTGCAAGTATATAGTTTGCTCACATTTACCATCTTTTTTCGTTTTGTTTTGGTTTTTTACATATGTTCGATTTCATCACGATCACAAATTATTTTATCCTTCTTCATTTGTTAAGTAATTTTACATCACTGTAGTGAATTCATTCTTTGGCTTAAAGCCGCTAATGGTCCTTGTATTTCTTTCTTTAACGATTTTCTTTGCAGTTTATCCTTGTAAGAGGTAATATTTTGTCTTTGGGAAGATCAAAAGGCCAACAAGGGTAGGTAAGGTGGGAGTAGAGACAAGCATTAAGTTCCATATAGAAAGTACAGAAAAAATGATGGAGTTTTCTATGTATAATAACTGTCTGATTGCTGAGACTTTGTGCTCTTGTAATTTACATAAACCTGTGTGCTACCCTCACAAACACTGAGGTAATAACGAGATGCTGGCATTGAGTTTTTTCGTTTTGAAATGTTTTTGTTTTCGTTTTGGTTGCAGAATTCTTTTAGAGCTTTCTGATTTGAGTAGATTTACGTCATGAGAAATTGGTCGCCAAGAGGTAAAAAGAGGCTTAAATTGGCATCTGTAGAAACAATCGCGCTTGAACAGCCGATACAAAGCACAACATCAAGGGAAACAAAAGAAGAAATGGATGATAATTTAGAGACCAAGGGGAATTTGCTTCCTGATGACTTGCTTTTTGAGGTTTTTCTTCTACTTCCAGCTGAAACTCTCTGCAAACTACGTTGCGTATGCAAGTCACTTCTCAACATGATCAACAGTACGCGTTTTATTGAAGATCACTTCCGTCAATCTGAGAGAGTTCTAATTACTGAAAATTCCTTTCACAAGGAAAACATACGGTCACCTTTTCCACTACCTTCAGATAAGAAGAATGAACTTTATTTCAATTTCTGGGATATCCATAGCGGCGAAGGCCAAAAAGTTTGTATGCCAGATACTTTGGGGAACATAAAGTGCATTTTGGCTGCCTGCAATGGTTTGGTCCTTGCCAAGATTACGAAAAATGGAGGTCTAGTTGTTATGAATCCAAGTACACGGAACCACATTCGAGTGCCTCTTGGTACGATTGGCTTCATGAAGGAGTGCTATGCCTTCATGTTCAGCTATTTCACAGGTGCTTATAAGGTGGTACACTTGTTCCGCGATGACTCTAGAAACATTCGCTGTGAGATCCTGAACCTTACAACAAGATCATGGCATGCAGTGGATGGACCTAAATCAGGAGAATTTGGATTGATCACAACTCATAGATCTGTTTCAGCAATTGGTGCTTTGTATTGGCTTCCACAGATTGATGGCTGTAACCATGTAGTCTCCTTGGGATTTCATGATGAGAAATTCCTAACTGTACCTCTACCAATCAGCAGCACGAAAAACGATCGACTCGTTGAAATCGGAGGGTCGCTGAGCTTCATAACTCATGCCACATTGAACTTGATTCAGGTATGGATACTGAAGAATGGGAGTTGGTTAAAGAGGTACAGTATCAACAGGTTATATGATATCACAAGATTTATTCCCCTTTGCGCGTCGACTAAGGAGATATTTTTCCAGAGAGAAGAAGGATATCCTTTGTTACATATTTACAACTTTGAAGCTGAAGAAATGCAGGAGATTAATTTCAAAGGCACCAACAGAGTTGGAGATCTTTATATGCCTCTTGTAAAGTCCCTTGTTTCATGGGACAATCCTCAATATCAATGAGATGTGTAATGTAATATAAGGCATTAAAACTTCGAAACTATGAAGTTAATATTATGGTTCTGCAATAAGAAACTCAGATATGTAAAGTTAAAGAGTTGAAATCTATTATCAACTTCGAATTCGAAAGGAAAAAAAAGGATCATAACAGGTGCATTCAGCATGCATAAGAAAAAAAGGCTTTAGCAATGTGAAATAAAGGATTTTGTTGCAGTAACATGAAAAACAGCCAAATTTCATACAAGGCATCAAGAGATCAACTGTAAAAGTAAATCATATTTGCTAAGCTATTGCTATGTATGTGCTGGATCCAGTAAACGAGGGCACAATCCAAAGACACTACGAATTCGGTCGAATATCCAGTTTCCAAGAAGGCCAGAAATAGCTGCAGGGATACCTTGGCTACCTAGCCTTGCTGATTTCAAATGAATAGTTGAGCTCCAAATGACATCTTTTATCATCATCCATGAACTGCAGAAAACAAGTCCACAGAAAAACAGAATTCGTCAAAATCATCACTCTCCAATATGAACAGTAAATTGAAACAAAAACTGGAAAACACATAGAGAAAGCCAGAGATGTACAGTCATTAAGTTGCGGAACATGCACACAATACCTGGTACAGGCAATTTTGTTAAAAGGATGGATACAAAAGCAAAACGGCTTCTTTTGTACTGTGGATGCTTTTGCTTTGCTTCTAGGTTGCAAAATTAGGCTTTCCACAGACAATTGTATGTTGGAGTGCACTTTACCATAGTGCAAATACACGCAGCATTGTCGTGCATAAGTTATGTTCCATTTTCATAATGCAGGATTGAAAAATATTTATTTTCTATTATAAATCTATTACTCTAAGTCCATGACACATATTGTCTGTTTTGGCACAACAAGCCTCATGGATTTATCCCTTGGGCTACATCATAATTGAGTACAAAAAAGTGTGCACCATGTGAACTTGTGTTACACCTTAAAAGCTTTCACTTTCCTCTCCGTCATGGGTGCCACCTTACTTGATCAAACTAATTACGTTTTCTAAATACCAGTAAATGAGTTATGTTTGCAAAGAACGTAAACTGTTTGACAAACAAAATCCTTCTGTTTTAAGCTAGACAATTATTATTGATGTATACATCAGATGGATCATCTTTCAGATGTGAGACCAAGCACTGATTTTCTATTTGTCTGCATGAATGCACAGATTAATCAGAGCACACTCAACAAGAATGTGATATGAACTCTAGTTATTCAATAAGTAACTGCAGATATTTCAACATTTCTAAACAAAAGAAAGATATTGATAGCATCCACTTTAGCATACCTCCATTAAAATAACGGGCTTCAATGAACAATCAAGAATATAGAAAATTTTAGAAATAACAAACATAATAGACATAATAAGACCCTAAAACTATAGATTCGATAATTGCGCTACACAGTTTTAGTTTTGTATATTCTTCACGTTTGTATACATCATTTGCGAATATGCAAATAGGGTAAGTATATACAAATTATGTATTTATACATTTCGGAATTTTCCAGAACTCCATTTGTATATATCGCTTGCCAATATACGATCAAGGTAATTTATTATGATTTTTTCATAAATCATATACAAGTATACAAATAGTTAGGGTAAGCATATACAAAATTTTGGATTCATAAAAATCAAGCGAATAGCAAGAATTGGGAAAACTATAGCCGCGAATTACAATTTTCTTAAACTATAGCTATATACCTAATATAGGCTAAATGTTTAATTTTCTGCATAATTTTCCCTATAAGTATCACAATAGAAATATCCAAATTCAAGATCAAAAGAAAGAAGATTAGGTCATGAAACCCCCAAAAAGAGCCCAAAGAGATGGACATTTAAAGCCAAAGTTTCCTTATTTAAAAGTTTCATATTTTAAATTTTCCTATATATTATTTCCATAAAAGTAGGATATGAATCCCATTATATTTGAGATAGTTAGTGTTTTCTTCTATTTCTCACACACAAAAATCAAACGTATTTCATTCTCTCAAACACAAAATCCTCCTCCGAAAATTGGAATAATCGATATATAAGATGATAATATTGAGTACAATTTAATATTTAAATGGTGTACTATATTAGATGATATGATTGAGTATCAAAATTTGGGGGAGTTATTTTTTTTTTTACCAAAATTACGAGTAAAAGAAATAAGAAATGAAATATGGGGTAAGCGGAATACAAATGGTAAACAATCAATATAGTTGCCTTAAGCTCGTTACTCGAGAAAATCATAATTACACACTACCTAATATATGTCGAGTATTTGTCTTTCCCAAAAATATGTTAAGTGTTACTATAGAGTCGTATATATCCCTTCTAGTATTTTTTTTTTCAATTGCTTTATACAAATTATTATAGAGTTTGTATATATCCCTTCTAGTATTTTTTTTCAATTGCTCTATACAAATTTAATAATTTGTTACATTTAATTTGAGATTAAATAAATAATTAACAAGTGAGTTACAATTAATAAACTTATTAATGTTCCGTTGAATAAATTTTATTTTTTAACAATTTGGAAAATACAAAATATAAACACGGCACCTCACATTATTACTTTTTTAAATAGAGTGAACGATAATTCATATATTTCAATATTTTATAAGAAATAGGGTTAGTAGGTGTACTCAAATACTATTAGTGAAGATTTGAGTACACCTACTAACCCATAACCCTATTTCTCACAAGCTATTACAAAGATTTGATTTTTCTTCACTCTTCTTAATACAAAGTAATTAATGTGAGGTAATGTGTTTATATTTTGTAGAATCCAAGCATGTTGAGAAATAAATTAATTAAACAAAACATCACTAAATTTATTAATTATAACTCAGGGTTAATCATTTATTTAATTTCAAATAAATAACATGCTAACACATTATTGAATTTGTATAAAATAGTTAATGGAGAAAAAAACAAAACCAAATAAAATAGTAGAAGGAGATAAGTTAATGGAGAAAAAAACAAAACCAAATAAAATAGTAGAAGGAGATACTACAAACTCTATGGTAACACTTAATATATTTTTGGAGAAGATAACCACTAAACATATAACAGGTGAAGTGTATTTATGATTTTCTCAAGTCATGAGCTTTTGATTGTTCACCATTTCTCTTCCACTTCCATTTTATTTCTTAATTCTTATTTCTTTTACTCGTAATTTTGGTAAGAAAAATTTACTCCCCCAAATTATGATACTCGATAATATCTAGTATATTACTATTCAAATATGCTCCATAATATCATCTAATATATTAAACTATTTAAAAATATGGATTATTCCAGTTTTTCGAGGATTTTGTGTTCTGAAAGAAAAAATGAAATATATATCATTTCTATTTCTTCTTTTGTTTGTGTGAGAAATAAAAGAAAACACTAATTATCTCATAGAGTCAATTAGAGAACTTAAATCAAAGGTAATCTAGACTCCTATTTCAAAGAAATTAGAGACAGCTATTAATATAAGACTGATCACCTTTTTTAATTACTTTAATAGAAATCAAAGATATCAAGTTAAGAATTTATTTTACCTCTTAAAAAAAGGAAAATGAATCCATAGTCACCAGTCCACACACGAAGAGACTCAAATAATAATAATCATGTCATTTCTCATTAAGATAACATAATACCCCCAATAAAATTACCTAAATACACCACTTGTTTCATCATATTTGAAAAAATTCCAAAAATCCCTACTCTAGCCTATTGTTGAAGTCATCACTTTATGCGATGCATCGGGACATCGAATGTTGTATTTGAAACCGAGACGTGATGTAAAGGGATGTATCCGAAATCAGGATGCAATTTATCGAGACATTTTGGGATGTATTCAGGTTCCACCAAATTTAAGGAATTTTTGTAATTTAGAAAAAAAAAAAGCATGGATATGATGTAATTACTTCTGAACACTATGGAATTTGTGTAAAATTTCCATAAAACTAATGGGATTCGATGAAAAATCAAATTTGGTGGATTCCATTAATTTTAAGGAAATTTAACACAAATTCCATAGTGTTAAAGAACTAATTACATCATATCTGTACTTTTTTTCTAAATTACAAAAATTCCTTAAATTTGGTGGAACCTAAATACATCCCAAAATGTCCCGAAAAAGTGCATCCTGATGTTGGATACATCCCTCTACATCACATCTCGATTTCAAAAACATCATTCAACGTCTCGATACATCACATAAAGTGATGCATCCGACTGATACATCGCGTAAAGTGATGAATCCGAGAATATGATAGAGTAGGGTATTTTTTTCAAATTTTAGAAATATGATAAAATTAGTTGTGTATTTAGGTAATTTTCCTAATTTTAATGGAGGTATGCCAAAGTGGATGCTATCAAATATGAATGTCGACTCTCAGATATATTATCTAGTGCCAATTTAAAAACAATGGGAAACTAAAGGTTAAAATTTGTGCTATCTTTAGGATACACACTAGATCTATATCAGTGGAAAGTTAATTTGTAATGACCACTATATTTGTTCTCTTGGACAAGCTGGACTTATAGAATGATTTCACTAATGAAATGAACAATACCAAGTGATATTGAATCCAATAGGAATACAAAATGCTCTTACCTTAAGTTTAGCTGTATATGTTCCTCTTGCAAGTGCACCTGATGGAGTGGTCTCCTCTTCTAGCATATGTATGTAGGGTTCTCGATGAGGAGCAAAGGTGCCAAGCATTCCCTTACTTTGATCAACTGACATTCAAATGAGCGAACAACAATATGTCATGCAAGTTAACAACAGAAGTAAGTGAATATTGAAAAGTGGAGGTAATACTTGTTTAGTATTAAGTTATTTTTTCATCGAACATAACGTTGAGCCTAATATTAGGATAGTGACCAAAAGAAATTGTGCAAGCATTTTAGCTTAAAAAAAAAGTGAATCAAGTTTGGCATAAATGCATGGGATTGATGAAAAAGTAGAACTAGAGATTATAGAACGAGAAAAGTACCAAGAATTTAATGTGGTTCTGCAAGCATATGGTTTACATCCATGGGGAGTTGAATTGTTCTTTTCACTGTAATAATTAAATAAATTTCTCACTTGGATACATTATCTAACCAACCAAACCCTTGCACTCTTTCCAACTGATAAAGAACCATGCATAAACCGCTTGCCTTCCTACTCTTTCTAGTTCTATTCCACGATTGGCGCACCTTGCCTCAAACGTTTGTCTACGATTTTTCTAGACAGAAATGCATCTTATACCTCCTGCTAAAGGGAATCCCAGATAAGGAAAAATCTACTATATGAACCTATTCATACTTGAACAATCTCTTTCAACAAAGGAAATCACATCTATCTATATATAGTAAAGCAAGGCATATAGTACGTGATTTGGCATCTCTCCTAGGCAATCATTGGTAGAAATATCTTTTTTGCTAATTTTCTGACATTTTTCTCTTATGTTACCCTCAAAATATTGGCTGAAAAAATAAAATCATATTATCAATACAAACAAAAACAACAAACCTGATGTAGTTAAATTGTGAGAGATTAATACACATTAAGTATTACTGTAATTAGAAGTTACACAAATGAAAAAACATTTGCTAGAAATATAGTGATTAAATTAGGGAAAACTGCTATGGAATGTGAGATATATAACTTGTGATGACAAATGCTATTTAATATGGTGAGTCTTTTACTATGACCAGGCAGATCAAACAGTGATTATTTTATATACTTTGGGGTCATTTTGGTAGAGTGTATAAAAATGATGTTCAATGGAGTGTATTGATGTTTGCATTAGTATGCTTGTATTAGTTATGCTTGCATTATTTCTTATGCATTGTTTGATTTGGTGTAATAAAAATAGTATGCATTGTACAAAAATATTTATTTACAAAATATCCTCCATTATTATGGTGAAAAAGATGTAAAAATGTTTTTGAGGGGTAATTGGGTCTTTACCCATGCTAATGCATGTATTAAATCTCTTTGCATTACTAATACCTAGAAATCCATGGTATTAGTAATACATTCCTCAATACACAATAGAGTTATACATAGCATGAAAAAGTGTACAAACAAAGAATTATTAATACACAGTTAATACATGCATTATTTTTGCTAATAGACTCTATCAAACGACCCCTTATTGATAAAGTGATTTTGTTATGCACCATCTATTAATAGATTGGAAGTGGATTTTTGTACATGCTCTAAAATGCATGCTCGAAGATACTTTTTGTTGGTTTTAGGAATAGTTTATTGAAAATGAGGAGTTGAAGTCATTCTGCTTATCATAAATGAGGTTATTTCAAAAGATTCAATCTCAGATATACCTATTAAGCAAGAAAATATTATTTAACAAACCTTCAAATTTGTCATTAGAACAAGTCTTTTTCTGTATATTAAGTATTTTATGACCTCTCGCTGTACAATTATATCACTCTTTGTTTTACCTTATATATATTTCTTATACTTCACTTTTCGAGAATCAAACTAAAGGAATTTTCACAGTACTTAAAGTATTTTTTGACCAGATTATATCACAGTAATTGCAACTTATCGAGCTTATTCCGTATCCTCTCCTTTCTTTTGATATTTTGTTTATTATTCTCTATGATACAACAATGGTAATTAGTTAGTCAATGAAAAGAAGATAACAGAAGGAAAAAAGGTGGAGTTGTAGAAAATTGAGGGGTGTAAGATCAGCTTATTTCATTCATCTTGATTCCTAGGTTTAGGTACATGTTCATTGTAGTAGTTTAACACTAAGCCTAATCGGGAAGGATCAACATCAACTAAATATCAACACTAAGACTAATCTAGACAGCTAAAGGATGAGATTTGATTTTCAGAAGACTTTCGAATGACTGGGAGTTTGAAAGAGTGGCTGCTTTACTTGTTAGTATAGGAACCTTCACAGGGACTAGCAATGAACCTGACACCATAAGATGGAAACACAACACACATGGCCAATTCACAGTCAATAGAGTTTAGTAGAGGAGACTATGAGAGTTGTCAGGAAGAAGTAGAGGATCCCCGGAAAGCTACCTGGAAAAGCATGGCACAACAAAGGTGAAATGCTTTACCTGGCTGACAGTGAGAAAGGCATGCTTCACTCATGAAGCCATCCAACTGAACAAATGGCTGAACACATGGCAGATTGTTGAGCTGCTGGATCAGAAAGGGGGAATTAAAAGCCGGAAGAAATGGTGAAAAACTGGCCCAACTTACATGTGGTGGACCATATGGAAGGAGAGGAATGAAAGAATTTTTATGGGAAGATCAAATTCCATTCAGAAGATCAAAAGAAAAATGCATTTCCACTCTTTATTTTTGGTGTAAAGAACAATGTATAGAAGATGAAATACAGATAATGGACTTTCTAGGCTTTTTGTAATTAGTTATCGTTGTAATCACACTTTTGGAGGTGGCCAACAATACATGTTACAGCCCCGCCACTGCTTGTGAGAGATATAATGTAAATATTAATTACACTCTTATAGTTCATATGGTTTTTTCTTTACCTGGAGTGGAAATCTAAATGGTTGGGAAGGGGAGGCACTAAAGAAATAGAGACACTGAAGTGAGTTAGTGTTTATTACCTCCGAAACAAACTAACATAGAATAACTTCAGAAATTCCCATTCCATAACATGAAACTAATATTTCTTATTGTTGCTTTGATGACAATTTTGCTCTTATAGACTTGTAGACTGATTTTTGAAGAAGCATCTTAATTTTGAGTATTGTAGTTGAACAGAAAACTCGAGATTGAATAGCTTAACTTATGGTAAAAATATTATGCAGTCATGTATTTAGCAAATTTACAAAAAGAAATGATTGGAATATGCAAGTAAATTTCACCATAGAAGAGTGATTCAACTCCTAAATCACTTAATGTCTTCCTATTTTAGTGTTGCATGTGTTGCATAAAGAAAAACACTACGATATATGTATTGTAAATGGTAATAACCTCACTTACAAAATGTGGTAAAATTCTTTTTATGTAAATATTCCAAGAAATTGAACCAAATACGAGTCGAATGAAGTTTATATCATAATGTACGTCCTATACGGAGTTGGAATTTCTATAATTTATGAACATGTTATTATAGAGAATACAATTATTTATAAGATCAGTCATCAATAGGTTTTTCAAGACCGCCTTAAATTCCCTAGTCATCTCAGAAACAAAATCAGGCAACATTTGTTAAGATTCCATCCAAAGAAGAGAGAATCCACTAGGTGTTCCTTTAAAACATTATATCCAAGTCTGTGAAGTCTTTATCTTCTTTTTTTTTAAAAAAAAAAAAGAAGTTAAAGAATCCACAGACTTGGAGATCAAGTCTTTTGGCCTCTTTTCCATGCGAGACTTAGATACAAGGTTTTAAGGAACACCTAGTGCAGAACCATAATCCAAATTGACTGTTTCATGAAAATCACACACAATCAACATGACTAGAACTTAAAAACTAAATGATTCAATTCACATAGCATAACATGGTCTTTTCAGTTGATAAATGCACAACTCGAAGAAGTCCTCTACTTGAATAAACAAATGTAATCATGTTGCCTGAGAACATGATTGGTTGTGACGTGACCATTATGAACTTGAAGGCTTCTTTTCGAACTTCAAGATCCACAACATACCTATGTGGATATTTAAAGAGGGGAGACAATTAGAAGCCCAAAAAGAGATATAATGTAAATATTAATTACACTCTTATAGTTCCTATGGTTTTTCTTTTCCTGGAGTGGAAATTTAAATGGTTGGGGAGGGGAGGCACTAAAGAAATAGAGGGACACAGAAGTGAGTTAGTGTTTATTACCTCTGAACAAACTAACATAGAATAACTTCAGAAATTCACATTCCATAACATGAATCTAATATTTCTTATTGTTGCTTTGATGACAATTTTGCTCTATAGACTTGTAGACTGATTTTTGAATAAGCATCTTATCTTTGAGTATTGTAGTTGAAAAGAAACTCGCGATTGAATAGCTTAACTTATGGTAAAAATATTATGCAGTCATGTATTTAGCAAAATTACAAAAAGAAATTATTGGAATACGCAAGTAAATTTCACCATAGAAGACTGATTCAACTCCTAAATCACTTAATGTTTTCCTATGTTAGTGTTTCATGTGTTGCATAGAGAAAAACACAACGATATATGCATTGTAAATGGTAATAACCTCACTTACAAAATGTGGTAAAATTCTTTTTATGTAAATATTCCAAGAAATTGAACCAAATATGAGTCGAATGAAAGTTTTAGATCATAATGTACGTCGTATACGGAGTTGAAATTTCTATAATTTACGAACATGTTAGAGAAGATAATTATTTATAAGATCAGTCATCAATAGGTTTTTCATGACCGCCTTAAATTCCCTAGTCATCTCAGAAACCAAATCAGTCAACATGTGTTAAGATTCCATCCAAAGAAGAGAGAATCCACTAGGTGTTCCTTTAAAACCTTATATCCAAGCCTGTAGATTCTTTATCTTCTTCTTTTATTAAAAAAAGAAGGTAAAAAATCCAGACTTGGAGATCTAGTCTTTTGGCCTCTTTTCCATGCCAGACTTGTATAATAAGGTTTTAAGGAACACCTAGTGCAGAACCATAATCCATATTGACTGTTTCATGAAAATCACACACAACCTACATGACTAAAACTTGAAAACTAAATGATTCTATTCACATAGCATAACATGGTCTTTTCAGTTGATAAATGCACAACTTGAAGAAGTCCTCTACTTGAATAAACAAATATAATCATGTTGCCTGAGAACATGATTGGATGTGACGTGACCTTATGAACTTGAAGGCTTCTTTCGAACTTCAAGATCCACAATATACGTATGTGGATATTTAAAGAGGGGAGACAATTAGAGGCCCAAAAAGAGAAGAAGAGGCATGTCTTTGATCTTAAATTAGGAATCCCAAAGTTAGAGAGTACAGTATTTTTCTTAGAAAAATGAACCCCAGAATAAATAGGTTATTAGGTCTTTCTTTTGAAGAGGGACTGTTTTGGATTATCCCATGAACTACTCGTAGTAGTAATTCATGTATGAGTACATATCTGTTCTCCCTTTGGATTGTATCTCGCATTTGAATGTTGATTTATTAGTTCCTAGATTTCTTCATTTGTTTCTTTGTGTTGATTGCATTTCAATAATAAATTAACCCTTCCTTTCTAGATTTAAGATTATAGGTTGCATTTATATATGTCTAGGTAATTAATTTCTTAGGTGTGCATTTTTCCCAATAATTATCTTAATCTTCTTATCCTCTTATTGCTTTCCATAATTGTTCTTGAGGTTCATGTGGGATTGAAGACTTCACTTAAATTTCGCGGAATTCCTAATCCCATTTTACATCACAACTGCACCATGAAATGCAAGTATTTGAACCCTATGTGCGGGGCTGTCCAACAAAGCATTTTTTAAGCATAGGGTGCAAAAGAAAAGAGGAAATGAGACTAGAAATCAAACCTTGAAGACCAGCCTTCCATACTATATTTGTGTAGGCCAAACCAGACACAATGTTGTGTAGAACACTAAATGTTAGCTTAAGCCGATACTCAGAGCCCTCCCTGAGCGTAAAGAGGACAGAATTGCTTTGTTCTTCTTTGATAGGTAATGGAGTATTAATCTCCCCAAAGTCGGAGGAAAGGATTCCAACTGAGTGGAACTTAACTTCAGGTTCCATTTGCCCTAGCAAATTGATCCAAATAGTCATTAGACAAGATTTAAAGTTAATTGCAGCGTAAACAGTATGCCATGGTCAGGGACAAACCATCTAAGTCGCTTTCCAGACAACCAAGCAGCTTTTCTTTCCACCTCCTCAAGCTCTCATCCTCCTACACAAACATAAATAAGGTATAGAACAACCATATGGAAATTCAACACATACCAAGATACCTAGCAAATGCAGGAGACTATATCAAATTAAAATAAAGCAAGTCATTAAAAAACAAACTGGAGTGAGCAAGGAAAAATTGAAAAGGAATGCCTTAGATAGTACAGCATTGCTAATGCAACTGGAGATAATTTCAACTTAAAGAATAATAAACAAACAAAAAAAGAACTCACTGGAACAATTAAGATAAGCAACTCCAAACCAAACTTGACAGCAAAGCAGAAGAAATACTTTAGATGTTAACAGCACAGAAATTCCAAGAAACAACACTCACAACAATGAGGGGAAAGCTCAAATTCTCAACCCTAATAAACACCAAAGAAACCTTTTTACCCTTTAAAATATCAAAATTGGGGCAAATTTAAAAATTACTGCCAGAAGAAACAATCTACATAACAACTCAGATATGCTCGGATAATAAGCACCCTCACTTCCAACCCTAAGATTGAGAGTACCATCACCCCTCATTTCCAACCCTAAGATTATATGTTCAAGTCGCCAAAGGAGCAAAAAACATAACAACTCAACCCAATGATCTTGATAACAGAGATTAAAAAAAAACAGATAAGCAAAACCCTAAACAATCAAAGGAGTTGAAACTTCAGATGCCCATGATACATCAAAAAAACCTTAAAACTCATAAAGTTGGAAGCTTTTTTATTTTAACAACAAAAAGATAAGAGTTTTTCACCTTGTCCTTTTCAATTTGATCTTTAAGAGAAAGAAGAGGACCAGGAATAAAACTTGTTGCAGCAGCAGAAGCAGCAGAAGGATCTTGATGATGGTCATCTTCTTCACTTTCTCCATCTTCTTCCTCCTTCCTCTTATCCCAAGTAACACCGCCATGAGATGGACCTGCTTCCTCTTTCTTGCCACCATCCATCATTTTCTTGATTTCTCTGTTGATAGAGCAGTGTGAAAGTGTCTTATTGCAGTAGGGACACTCAAGATTTTGCTTTGACAATTATTGAAGAGGGAAAAATATGTGCAGAACAAGCTCCAAATTTTCAATCTTTATAGACAAAAAAACACAACATCCATGTGTGTCCAAATTTTGTTTTCTTGTTTGGTATCTTTTTCCTTTTTCTTTTTCAAAATAAGTCTTAAATTATCTTTCTTTTTTGGCAAAAATGTTAAATATACATGTCCAAAAATTAGACAATATATCATTTATACAAGTAGTCAAAGTTCATTTAATCCAAAAATTAGACTATATATATTATTAATACAAACGGTCAAAGCTCATTGAATTTCTATGTTCAAAAATTAGACTATATATATTATTAATACAAACAGTCAAAGCTCATTGAATCCCAAAATAAATATTAAATAAGAGTATTAATTATCATAGTATGAACGGTCAAAATTTATTGAATCTCAAAATAAATATTAAATTAAAAAATAATATTTTAAATAATTCCAAGAAAATAAATTACTACTTAAAGGGTATTTTCGTAATTCAACTTTTGACTTAGATTCTTTCCACTTTTAGTAATACTCGTGCGTTGCACGTGAATATCAAATCATATACCATTCTATTTTTAAAAATAATCTCCTCCATCCCCTTTTCATAATGATTTTATGTTATTATTGTATTGTTGGTGTTGTTACTTTTAGTATAGTATAAATATTGATAAAAATATATATATAGAAGATAATACTAAATCGAATGTTTTTAGTTGGGGTATTAGATTAAACTAACATTCATGTTAGGGAGTGTTTTAATTTCACTTAACTTTGAGATTGTCAAAGTCAGTAAATCAGATTTTAAGAAGAGAAAATAGAAAACATAATAAAAGCCATAGTCTAAAAATGAGGGGAAATCTCATCATTTATACTTAAAATGTAAAGTATTAGTAAGAGAATATTATTTTTTTATCATAAAAATATAGAAGATATACTAAATAGAACGTTTGAAGGATGAGGAGGAGAAAAGTCATAACTCAATGGAAAAGTCATAACTCTTCGAAAAAGTCACAATCCTTCGAAAAAGTCATAACTCTTCTGAAAATTCGCAACTCTATAGAAAAGTCACAGCTCATCAAAAAGATCACAACTCATCGAAAAATTTATAACTCTTCAGAAATATCACAACCCTTCAATGTGAAAAAATATTTGTCTTTAATATAATATTATATTATACACATAAATAAATATAATACAATATAAAATACAAAAAATATACTAAATTTGGGGTATTATAATAGTTTAACATTTAAGTTAAGCAGTTCATTTTTTTAAGATAGTCAATATAGATTAAAAAAAAGATAGATATAGATTGATCTAATTTTAATTTGATATGTTTAAAAAATAAAGAAAACTTTAAATTTAAGGATCATCTGTACAATATATAAAAATGTCTTTTAATTTTGTGATTTTAGTACCCGTTTGGATGGACTTATTTTAGGTGTTTTTAAGCCAAAATAATTTTTAAGTAGTTTTGAAGTGGTTTGGTAAAGTTAAAAAGTGCTAGCACTTACTTTAAAACCAAAATAACAAAAATAAGTAAAAAATCATAAGTTAGAAATCCTAACTTGTGGCTTTTGGCTTGTAAGTCATAAGTCAAAAGTCAATCCAAACAGACTCATAAAGATGCGCCCCCACACCCAAGTAAAAAGAACATTCTATGTTAAATTGAATAAAAATATAAGTATAATAAATAAATTGAAAACGAAAAAGTACTTAATCAATGTAGTTTGGACTCTTTAAACAAGTTGTTGATCAAATACTTTTTCTCCAACCGTTTGAGACTTTTCAAATTCTGAACACCAAGTTGTAGTTTGTGCAACGGGAAATTATTGAAAGCTTCTTGCTAAGTAAAAGTTATTGCAAAAGTATATTTTATGGATATGAAAATGAGTACATATTAATTATCAAGATACTCTCACAATCTTTCTTATTTTAAGAAGAAGAATAGAAAACTTACAAAATTCTTAGTTTAAAAGCATGAGAAATCTCATCTATTTATATACAACAAAGGATAATATGAAAATGTGTTTATCATGTCTTTTTCAGATAAGTCACAACCCTTTCGAGAAATTTCAACTTTTCAGATTTGTCATAACTCATCTAAAAAATCATAACTTTATAAAAAAAAAAAAGTCACAACCTTTCGAAAAAATCACTGCACATCAATGTGAAAAGTTACTTACTTTTAATACAATATAGCGTAAATAAATATAATATTAAATATAGAACATATACTAAATTGAGAGTTTTAACGTGGAATATTATAATAATTTAATATTTAAGTTAGGAAGTTCATTCTTTTAAGATAGTATAAAAGATATAGATACGATGATATATATGAGGATACTCACTCTAATATAATTTATGTGACACTATTAGATTGTACATGAAATTTTAAAATATGTATTACATTTATCAAATTAATTTTAATAGAGTTATTTTAGTGTTTAATTGACTTTTTTTTCTCATAAAATAGTACTAATGAGACTTAATAAAAATATAATTCAAATGATATTATAAATTAAAGTAATTCTTTTAGTCTTTTTCAAATTCCAATGCATGAAAAAAATGTGTATGTAGTAGCTATGATATAAAGACCACTGAAATCTGAACTAGAAATAACATTTTGATGTTAAAATGATACTTTTTATGCTATCTTTTTAGGAATTTCACAACTTTTTTTGCAAGACTTTTCTTCTTAGTTGGTTGAGTAATGAGTGTAAAAAAATTCAATTTGACAATACTAGCAATTTACAATTTGAATAGAAAACATGATGCTTCAAAGATTTTAGTATATTGTGATTTGAATTGTGTCATTTCTTAGAACATGAACATATTGTGATTTTAGATTGTGGATTTCTGTATTATAGAATGCTCTAGGGTCTAGAAATCGAACTAATTTGCCCACTCATCCTGCAATCCTTTCGAATAGTTGGAATATCTTCATCTTTAATCAAGGAAGCTTAGGCATTGACAGTTTTATATCTCTGATCCTGATCATTTTACGCAATAAATTTTAAAATCATTCTCGGAGTTAAAAGACCCCGAGAATGATACGTGTCTAGTGAAAAGGAAGATAGCGAGGTATGAAGGTTAGAAGATTAATATTTAATAGGATCTAGAGGAGATAGTGAAGAAGTTCAAGAAAAATGAAGAAAGGTGGCAAAGGAAAAGGATAAATTCTCAAGAATTTCAATCATCCGACAGACAACAGAGAAATATTAGCTGACATAACTAACGATATATTAGCTGACATAACTAACAATATTTCCAACGTGGTGAATATCACTATTGGGTGAAGTACATAAGGACTCGAGTGGGACTTTTCTATTGGTTGATGTATAAATGTAATGTCTTGGTTGTCTATAAATAGTAGTTTTAGCACAACTGTAAGGTTTGGGTTTTGAACCATACTAAAAACAATATACCGATATTCTTGTGCTCCAAGTTTTCTATATTTTATTAAGTTTTAATTACTCCATAGCATTTACATAATGTTAAACTTTAAGAGTGAAATTAAGAGATCAAAATAATTATTTATATATGTCTTTGTTCCTCTTATCTATTTTGCTTATTTGCTTAGAGTGTAATCCAACTCCTTCCTATTTGCTATTTCTTTGAGTAGCAAGAAATAGTTGCTCTTACTTTAAGTTAGAACATCTTTTTATTACAAAGTGCATGGTGGGAAACCAAAAATATATATAGGCGACAATTAGTGACACTGTGTTTGGTATGAAATAAAATATTTTCTAGAAAATGTTAATTTTTTCAATTTTCTCATGTTTGGTTGGGATAAAAGTTTAGAATTTTTTTTTTCAAATTAACTTATTTTTCTCAAAATTAAGAAAAAACTTCCTTTCAAAATTTAAGGAAAACACATTTTCTAAAACTCTCCTCCAATTTCAAATTACATTTTTTTGGAAAAAACATCAATTTTAAAAAAATATTTTCAGTTTCAAAATTTTATTTTTTCACCCATCACCCCACCACCACCACCACCCAAAAAAATAACAATTTTATTTTTTAAAAAATATTTTCAATTTCATAAATTATTTTTTACTCTTGTAAAAATAAAAGATGTCTCTTAAAAACATTTTTCATTCATAAATTAAACACTAAAAATCATTTCCGGAAAATATTTTTTGAAAATAAGTTCAAAATCTACTTATTTTCTTAAAAACATTTTTCATGGAAAACATTTTCTTGTGAATGAAAAATCAAAAAAAAAATAAAATCTTGTAAGGTGGCTAGTCTCATATATACTGTGAGTTGTATGAAAAGACATAAAACTGTTTATTATACTACATAATAGTTCACTTTTATCTTTTCAAATCCTAGTTTGAATTTTTTTATTTTAAAAAAAAATATTTATGTATATGTCTTTGTTCCTCTATCTATTTTTTGTTATTTGCTTAGAGTCTATTCCTCCTCTTCCTGTTTGCTCTTTCTTTGAGTAGCAAGAAATGTTGCTCTTACTTTAAGTCATAACCACTCCATCTTTGATTTATTGGTATAAGTCTCGGAAATGGAAAAAACTCTACGAGAATACGTATCAGACACTTGGTGGGAAACAAAAAAAAAACTGTTGGATGACATTATATTGACATAAAATACGTATCGTATATTCTTTTTGTATAGTGAAAGGTATACTACTCAATTAATTATTTTAGTTCATCAACCAGACACTAATTAAGAGTATATAAACCCCTCTAAGCTAAATCCAAAGCACATTGTAGTATCAGCTATGAAATCCTTAAACTTCTCTGTTATGCTCTCAATATTTCTCATAGTCTTATTGTACTCATGTTCGAGCTCGTATGCTCTTTCAGATGTTTCAACATCGTCATTTAATGGGAAGTTGTATGAATGTATTTGCCAGAATTCTGATTATTGTGTCCCTTTTTCCACAGCTTTCGTCACCCCAACAAATGATTCGTTCAACACAATCCTACAATCTACTGCACAAAATCTCAGATGTTTACTTCCTTCTGTTACTAAACCTCAGCTTATTTTCACACCAATGACAGAATCACATGTCCAGGCTGCTGTCATTTGCTCAAAACAGCTTGGCCTTCAGCTTAGAGTTAGAAGTGGAGGCCATGATTATGAAGGTAACTAATTTTTACTTATATTAGTATTATATATCAAATACGGATGATTAGACAGGACATGACACAACGTTGAGGTTACCAAGGACATGACCTTAATTAGATAGGAAGGTGTGGAGGACGTGTATTAGGGTAAAAGGTTAGTCTTTATGAGGGTTTAGGCTTGTCTGTTGTTTATTGTGTTTCGATCATTGCATGTTTTTGTGTTCTTGTTCCTTTCTCGTAGGATTTGTTGTTCCCTTTGTTAGTTTCTATGTTTTCTTATTTTTTGTACTTGGATTTGCTATACTTGAGCCGAGGGTCTTTCAGAAATAACATTCTATCTCCATGAGGTAATAGTAAGGTTTGCATACACTCTACCCTCCCCAGACCCCACGATTTGGATTCCACTAAGTGTGTTGTTGTATCAAATATATAATATTTCTTGTTCTCAGTTCACCCCTCAAAGAATTTCTTTTGTTTTGGCAGGTCTTTCTTACATGTCTGATATGGAGTCTCCTTTCATCATTCTTGATCTATCAAAGCTTCGAGATATCGTGGTGAACACAGTGGACAACTATGCTTGGGCTCAGGCAGGGGCAACAGTTGGTGAAGTATATTATAGGATTTCAGAGAAAAGCAAGACTCATGGTTTTCCAGCTGGTCTTTGTACAAGTTTGGGAATTGGCGGTCACATAACAGGCGGAGCTTATGGTACTATGATGAGAAAATATGGATTAGGAGTTGATAATGTGGTTGATGCAAGAATAGTTGATGCAAACGGCAGGATTCTTGATAGGCAGAGTATGGGAGAAGACTTGTTTTGGGCAATTAGAGGAGGTGGAGGAGCTAGTTTTGGTATCATACTTTCATGGAAGTTGAAGTTAGTACCTGTTCCATCGATTGTAACAGTTTTTACTGTCCCTAAAACACTTGATCAAAACGCGACAAACATTCTTTACAAATGGCAACAAGTTGCAGCTGACAAGCTTGATGAAGATCTCTTCATCAGAGTCATCATAAACGTAGCTGCTGATAAAAAAGGCGAAAAGACTATTCAGACAGCTTATAATTCAATGTTCCTTGGTAGAGCAGACAGACTTTTACAAATAATGAATGATGTATTCCCTGAATTGGGATTGACACACAAGGACTGTACAGAAATGAGTTGGATTAAGTCGATTATGTATATTGCTGGTTACCCGAGTAACACCCCACCAGAAGTTCTCCTTCAAGGTAAGTCGTTGTTCAAGAATTACTTCAAAGCAAAGTCAGATTTCGTCAAACAACCAATTCCAATAGATGGTCTTGAAGGGCTATGGAAAAGGCTAATGGAAGAAGACTCACCATTAGTGATATGGAATCCATATGGTGGAATGATGGCTAAAATCTCAGAATCTGAAACCCCATTTCCTCATAGAAAAGGGATTATTTACATGATCCAATACTTAACCCTTTGGAATGATCCTTCTAAAGAATTAGCCACAAAGCACTATGATTGGATTAGAAGACTTTATAACTATATGACACCTTATGTTTCTATGTTCCCTAGAGAAGCTTATGTGAATTATAGAGATCTTGATATAGGGATGAATAAGAATGAGAGTTCTAGTTTTATAGAAGCTAGTGTGTGGGGAAACAAGTATTACAAAGACAATTTCAATAGGCTAGTGAAAGTGAAGACTAAAGTGGATCCACAGAACTTCTTCTTGCATGAACAAAGCATACCTACACTTCCTATTACAATGAAGGGGAAGAGTGTCAATCACTTTGAAATGTAATATTGTAAGTTCATTTTATCTTTGCAAAGTTGTAATCAAATGGTTTTGACAAACCATATATAGGGTAGAACCAATTGCCTTGTGTTGTTTGAATTTTCTGTATAGATGGTGTAAAATTCTTAAAATGAATTTGTGTTCTACAAAAAATATGATAGTTCGATGCACGAAGTTCATGATATATGCAATTATAGAACTGAACATTTTGGGGCAAGTTAATATCTCAGAAGATCACTCTACTATGGAAATAAAATCACTCGAGTTAACGTTTTCATCTTCTAAAATCACTCAACTAAATTTATCATTAATAAAATATATATCATGGGCAAAACAAATTCTTTGTTTATGTCATATACATAATATGGATCCCATACACAAACAAACAAAAAACAACTCATTATGATGATTCTTCTCTCTGTTGTGGTAGGAGATATGTGTAACAGTAAAGTTGTCTGTTTGTGACACCTATAGGTCACAAGTTTGAGTCGTAGAATTAACCTGTATCAGGATTGAGCTCCCTACATTACACCCTCTTGTCGTGCGGTCCTTCTCCACACCAATGTTAATGCAAGATACTTCGTGCAGCAGACTGCTCTTTTATGTTGAACCCCTCGAGAATGCTATTGTGAGGTGAACTTAGAACAACAAGGTTAGGACTTTGTTCCTGCAAACATGAAGCAGTAAGGTCTATGCAGTACAATGTTGAACTCTTTTGACGCACCTCGACTACCAGCTTCAAAAATATGGTCAATAAACACAAGAGATATTGATATTTTTCCCACTCTTATTGCACTATACATTTCACAGCTTCCGAGATGGATTCATTCGATGCACCAACTTGAATATCTGTAACAAATTATGTACAGGGAGGAAGTCATCTAAATGGTTCAACAGGTTCAGTTTCTTCCAGAATAATAGCAGCTTCGAAACAGTCAGCAGCTTCCGCGGCTGAACCTAAACCTCCCTCTTTGTATAACAGGCCTAGATTATACCATGCAGAAGCATTCATTCGATCAAGACGTAGTGCTTCTGTTAGAAGGCTTCGAATAATTGCAGGAGACTGTTTACCTATCTTCATAAACACCACTGCACTTGATACCAGACTTGGCACATGGGATGGATTAACAGCCAAAGCATTGGAATAGTCTCTCAGAGCTGCTTTATGTAGGCCCTTCGATTGGTTAAGCAAACCTGAGTACGACACCAAAAGTATACTACATGATCAGAATGGTCCGTTAATTGGAAAGAAGAATTATTTGCTCATTAACCAGACAAATATGAAAAAAATAGTGTTCATCATGGACATCAAAATTTACCTTACCATAGCCACCAAACATATGAACCATTAAGACAGACTACAAAGAAGTAGCCGAATCAAGAACAGGAGAAGCAATGTAAAAACTCAAAACTTTGCAAGATAACCTTTACATGTATGACCACTAGTAACTATTTAATGTAGAAGATGCTGGAGTCGATAACCAAACAACGTCAGTAAACAAGAAGTTGATTTCCCTACATACACACAGCCCACACATATGATATTGTTGATCAACTAAATTTTCCTGACCCTTTTACTTGTATATAGCTGAAGCACCAGCGTCTAAAGGATTCTCTGCTGGTAACACTAAAAGGCCTAGAAGATAATAGCCAAATTCAACATCCTAGGATATAAAAGAGAAGGTTTAATGTAATTCAAGGAATTGTATGACTTGCAAGTTATGTACACAGCAGTAAAAAGGAAAGTTCACTTAATAGAGGAGCTTTTGAACAAAATAGGTTCAATGGGGAAAACATCACCGAAAGGTTAAAACTTGGCTAGAGCCAATGGGGGCTTTTATAGAACTAAGTGGATCATCTTAAGGCATTGCAAATAAATGTGTGTCCCATATACTCAGATATAGACTATATAAACTTTTAAGAGAGTAGATAAAAACTCCTTAACACCGATGAATTTTTTCATAACACTGGATAAAATGGTCCCAATCCTATGAATTACAGATCCAACATTACATCATCCATCCTTGGATGCCGCATTTAGAGCATAGTTAAATTGACTAAAATCAACTAGGACTCGTAATTACGTTTTGTTGGTTTTCTCATGAATATAAATCAGCAGGTGTGAACATTTTGAGTTACAAGCATATGATTATAATAACGAGCACAGTCAGGGAGAATATGAGTGAGATATATCTACCAGCAGTATACAATCTACAAGCTGAATATGAACTGATAGCCTCAGTTTTGGAAATACACTTTTCTGCATCTCGCCACTGAGATAATTTAATGTAGATGGAAGCAAGATCCAGCCAGGTTTCCAGTTCCAATGTTCTGCAATGGTCTCCAAACTCCTGCTATGTACATAAAATCAAATTTTTACTTCTTCCTCCACATAAAAATGTTATTTCAAGAAGGTAAGCTAGAAAAACGGGCTACACCGGAGAAATATTTACCGCTAAGATGGACAAGTGAAAAAGTCAAACTCTTCAAGGTTGCACATTAAAAGAAGCAAGAGAAGGACAAGATATTCATCTGCCTAAGGTTTAAAATGAGGCTTTAAAGTCATATCAGTTTTCATTCACCTGCCACTATATATGTCAAGCAAACCTCTAATGTGCTAAGCAACTCAAGAATTCTCCTCCATTTCGAAGGCCAGAGTTAGGGCCAGAGTTAGCTAGAAGTACCAGAAGAAAAAGCCTAATATTTACAATAATCATACTTGTAAAAGACAGGGAGACATATACACATAAAAAGAAGGGGAAAAACCCCTTTCCTGAATTACCAAACCGACAAGCTGTAACGGACAGTTATGCAATATGCAACCATATGAAACAAACAGAATCCTTTCAAATGAGAAATAAAGGCGTGCTTTGGTCTGCCGAATCCCAATTCGGTGTGTTTGCTTGAGCAGCATGGCTTAATTGAGACCCCCAATCATTGTCAAGCAATTTGTTTTAGGAACCAATACCTTCATGCTACATTTGTTAAGTCCCTCACTTAATTCTCCTGATTCTATCTAATTATTAACCCTTTTCCTCTGTCCATTCACCTTGCACGCTCGGCTACTCGTCGGCGTCAGCTGTACTGTGTAGTAACCCATTTATTTTTCCTAATAGATTTTATGTGCGAGGACAGGGTAGCTCTGTTGGCTTTCAATAGCCATGGAACTTTTGTATTAGCAGACACAGACTGAACAATTCCTAGTTAACAAGATTGTTAATTGGTAGTTCATAAGGAGTTCAAGTTCAATAGAGGTAAATGTATGAAAAGTTCTATTGTCATTTTACTTGCAAACCTCTTACAACCTTTAAAAGTGTCAAATAAGACAGATGAATAAAAGCTTTGTTGAAAAGCTCCATTTGCAGCTTGTAAGGGCAAGACCTGCTTACCTTGAGATCTTCCCCCAGTCCGAAGCTTCTTCTCTGAACCTGAAGAATAGCAAGAATCTGAGTATATGTTTCTATAGCATTTTTCACTTGACCCTGCGCGATTTGGAGCTTAGCTTTGGTCCTCAACAGTTCTCCGTGATCCCACTTTCCACTCTGCTCTAGGGCAACATTAATGACAGTTTCAGCATCCAGAAACCGTCTCTGAGCTGATAACACACGAGCCAAAAGCATCGATCCTTTCAGTGAAGAGCCACCTTCCAGTTTAAGAAACCAGTTTGCATAATGGACTGCGACATCCAACTTCCTTTGTTCGGCATTTTCTAGACAAAGATGGTATATGACATTAGTATCACTCATCTTTGTCAGCTTTCCAGCAGATTCAAAGGACTTAAGTGCATCTGAATGTATCTTAACCCTCTCGCAATCTGTCAGTTGTGTTCTAGAATGAGCTGTAAGTGAGAGCCCTAATACACAATTCGCAACACCCAACAAGTGACTACATCTTTCTTGCAGTCTTTCAATAGCTCTGTGAGCATAAATTATCCCCTCGCTTGCACAATCTGGGCTTTCAGCACACACTTTTGAAGCCAATAACAAACCTGGAACACAGATGTGATCCTCTGTACTTCTCAACAGTTTCCGTAATAAGTTCAATGCAGTGAAGTCATCTCCTCCTCCGTAGTAACAGAGAGCTAAAATTAGATACATCTCTTGCCGATCTATAGTTCTGGGAAGCAATTCTTCTACTTTGCTAGCCAAAGTCTTTAAACCCCCTGAGATAGATAATGCATATGAGAGATGATCAAGAATCGAAGGGTCCCACTCTATCCTTTGTAGAGAAATCTTTCTCAATAATATCATCAAGAGAAGAATAGCCTCTTCAATATTATTTTGGGGGACAAATGAACCATCCATTTGAGATTGGAGATCAGGGGGACACGATTCACCGCCACTATAGAGAAGAAAGATGGCAAATTCTTTCTGAATCTTTGCAGTAGTTTGAATGTCAAGGTTCCACTGATGCAGTAGAGCTCGACGGTATGACATAATTGCTTCTCGAGGAGCATCTGCGAGTTTACATAATTCAGGAAGCAGCTCAACAGCCTTGTTGAGAGTATCCTGCAATTTACAGTCAGTAGCAAAGGTTTCAGGCAAGCCTGCTGGTAATGAAGATTCAAGAATGTCGAGAACTACAGTACACGATTGAGCAGCTTCTGCAAAAAGATATTGGATATTCATTAGATTGAATATAGGATGAAACTCAGCTCATCAAAAGTATCACGTATGAATTCAATACATTGTCGGAAATACAAAAGCATGAAAAAACAAGGTAATCCCAAAGTTTTCAGGATAGTTTATTGACTCAATTTAGTAGATAAGTGAAGAATGGGTCAACAATATCAATCAATCAATCAACTAAGATTCAACCACAAACTAATTGGGAAGTGAAGGATGGGTAAAGTAGCAAAAGTACAGACAGAAAGTGCAAGCATTTCAGAATTTCAACATGAATATATCATGTAAAACTGATGAAAAACAACCACTTCCAGAAAAAGGAAACGTTAGGGAAGCTAATAAAAAGAGAAATATTATTATGTATTTCGCCCTTGTGCCTGACTCATATAATAAAATAACAAATGAAGCAAACTGAACAAATTTGTCCATTATTGAAGATGACTAGTACAAAAAGAAGTGATATTGATTGCGACATATACTCTACCTTTGTACCTCTGAAGAGCCTGCAATGATTTCGCTTTGAGAAAGACTGCTTCCAGGAGCAAACTCACAGCGTTTATGGATAATGGTGGTGTAGAAAAACTCCGTGAACGTCTCTTTTGAGTTTGCACTCTTTCGGCAAGGGCAAGTTTCAACTTAGGAGTCACTGAGGCAATATCTATCCCTTCAAAAACATGTAAAGCGGCCTCTATATTCCCCTTTTGGTATTCATATCTTCCTAGTAATGCTCTTGCTTCCTAGAAAATATTAATAACTTAGTTAAACTGCCATCAAATGGAAATTCTGCTAAATGTAAATTAAACCTTGAAGCGGTTAAGGATGAGATGATGCACGGAAGGAAGATACACATTTCATCATGTTAGGACCAAACAGAGAAATGAAAAGATTGAAATAATAAACAAGGATTTCACCTCATAATTCAAACAACCACTCTCACGCAAAGATGATTCAGCTTCTTCGATATTTCCAGTATCAGGCTTCTGTCCAGCTTCTCCAGCTCGTAATGAATGGACACTCGATGTGTGATCCTTAGTTGCAAGGGATTCAGGAGATGTAACCATTTCATCCATCAGAATATGTTCCGACAAGCTTAGGCAGTTCATTATCTTGCACACACACAAATAATCTGACGTCTTTCCCTTTTGCTGACACAATTAACATTCTTCATACTCTACAATGCTTCCTTCAATATCAGCAACACCAACAAGGATTTAACCTCATTTGTCAAGGAAAATTGCTAGAACTACAACTCTACAAGTTGGTGCAGATCAATTTACTGTCTCCCCTCAATAAGTTTACTTTTATCTTTCTTTAAGTTGGAGCAGATCAATTGACACAGTTTCTTTCCAAATCCAACATCTCACTGTAATAAACACAAACTTTTCCAAAAAAATAAATCTTTAACCAAAAAGTGAACACACTAAAACAAAATTTCCATATTATCAACATCTATCTTCAAACTTATATGATGTCCCTCAATTCCAAATGATTTTTCCTCTTCCTTTTAGGATACAAAAACACATATAGATACCAAGTATACTAGTCATTTCGATCAAAAGGTATTACTGTGAAAACATCATAAATCAACTAGAAATGATTTATGACCCATCATACACCAAAAAAGCAAGAAAACAATGATAAAAAAGCAAAGAAAAGGAGAAACTGGAACAGGTAGAAGGGATTGTACCTTTCACCATTACATGAATAACACTGAAAACAAGACAAGCCAGCCACTGTAGTTTCCATACTTAAAACCTCCAATCAATCAAAAAACTCCATTCTTTCTCTGATCAACCAAAAACATATGAAAAAGCTTCAAACTTTACATTCTTTTTTGATTCTTCTCCACTTTTTATTTGTAAAAATTACCATAACAAACATAACCCAATAATGATTTGGGTTTGTGGGTAGAGTAGGGACCCCTTTGGTGGGTGGAAGTTTGAGAATCCACCCAAAAGACTATATGGGCATTTTCTTTAACAAATTTCACTACTTTATGTAAATTACTATTACTACTCATAGCACAGTTCCAAGAAGAGTCTGATGATGATATGGGGTTGTAAGTAGGGGTATTTTGAAGGGGTGGGTGGTGGCAGTAAAAAGACAGCAGTGGGAATTGTGGGGTGGAGACAATTCTTGAATCTTTTCACAATAATTTTTGTACAGAAACTGACAGAAGTCAGTCAATTTCATCAACTTTGGAAGTTGAAGATGATGAAATATGAGTAATAAATGTTGTCACTAATGTTTTTTACCTAATCATTCTGCTCTGTCATCAATTTGCCATTTGTCATCTACTTTTCCACTGTTCACTTTTACTTATCATTTATTTTTAAAATACATTTTTTATTTTTATTTATCACACATATAAAAAAAAAGAATTATTTATTTAGCATAAATTCTTATTTTTCAAATCACTTTCTAAGACATCATTGAACAGGAGATAGTTTGGAACATATATCATTAATTATTTTTAATAAATGTTATCAAGTCAAATTGTGACAAGTAAAAGTGAACTGGAAATTATCTTTGTTACTCCTATATCTATATGTTCATTTTTTCACTTGCCACACTTGGTAAAAAAGATTGATATAGTGAATTTATCATTTATATATATTAATTAATAGATTTTCAAATTCAATTTAATCATTGAACAGGTTCTACTTTTTTCAAAAATATCACAACTCTCTAAATAAAGTAAAGGTATAATAGTAAAACAACATTATCTTTTTTTAATTTGTTAAAACTGATAAGTAAAAAGAGGCAGTTAAAATCAAAACTGAACAACTATAAAGGGATGGAGTGAGTATGAAATACTCTCTTATTTTAATTTATTTATATTTTAATTTGACATAAAATTTAAGAAACAATAAAAATAAAATTGAAGTGATTTTAGATAAGAATATTTCAAATGGATCATAATATTCTTTTATCTTATAATCAAAACTATACTTTAAAATACTGTCAAACAAAAAAGTAAGTAATTTTAATGTGGTGAATGTTTGTCCAAGAAGTTACTTCGAGAATGTTTACATCCCTACTCTGCCGAAATAGGGCGAAACGTCGCGGCAACTCGAAAATAATTAATTGATTCAATTGTAACAAAGTTTAAAAATAAACGAGTTTTTAAAAAAGAGTCGCCACCTAATTTTAGGAAAAAACTAGGAAACCATTAAATGATTTTACGAAACCAGTTTGATTCTAGGTAAGGGGTTTAAATTATTCCGAAGGGAAGGGGTTAGGCACCCTTCGGAATCCACAAATGTGGTTCCCGACTGAATTAATTTTAATTATATTTTTTTTTAAATTGAGGAAAAATAAAAATAAACACATATAATAAACAACAATATACACAATAAAACAATAATTATCGGCCTAAAGTTTGCCTAACGTCAATATTCACAAATAACGAATGAAATTTAATTCGAACTTTTTCGAATAATTTCAAGGAGAAGCACCTCTAGGTACCTGTAAACACACTTAGTAAAAGAGTTAGTGTCAAATAAATATAGCTAAAAATGAATAACTCAAATAAAACTCAAGAATAAAAGTCCGTCTTATTGACATGGAAGGCCTTGGAAATCGACGGTAATTTCTTCATCGGCCATTCAACATATATAATATTAAATCTATAAAACTAATAATATAAGCACATATCACTAACACTTTGATTAAATACAAATAAACTACTTAAGCTTGCCAAACAAATAAAATAATAAAAATAACTACAAAAGTAGTCAAACATAAACTAACAATGAGAGGGAAAGGACAAATTAAAACAATGAGAAATAATTGTGTCCGCCACTAAGGGGTGCTCACTATTTTTTTTTTTTTTAATATTACCAAAGAAGGAATATAATAAACACATAATAAGCATCTTGAGCATAGATCTAAGAAAGAAAAAATGGAATTGATAGAATATAGCCAACAAATAGAAACAAGTATGTCATTTGTGTTAACAAAAAAATGGATCGAACTATAATAAACAAAACATACAAAAATATAAATAAGCATAATATACTTAACAATTTTAACAACTAAAATATATGGACTTAAACTAAAAATTTCCGTCTTTTAAAATGAAAAGGCCTCCAAAACCGACGGAGAGAGTTTTATCATCGGCCTATTTAACAATTTTAGAATATATAAACTTGAATTAAAATTCCGTCTTTTAAAATGGGGAGGCCTCTAACCCGACGGATAGATTTTTTCATCGGCCCTTTTTTACTTGTAATGTTCAATGTCATTCGAACAAGAAATGAAAAAAGAAAAGATAATAAATTTACAAACATAAAATGAGAATGAAGGCAACCGATAATAATGTCCTAATTACTGTCCACAACAGTCAATATGATTTAAAGACAATCCCAATAAATTAACGTGTCAAAATAACTATAAAACAAACTAAGATAAAATACAATTAAAGTAGATGAGATTAACAGAAAGTACCAATGTGCCATAAACGAAACTAAATTCATATACCTAGCTACTACACTACAAGACGAGAACAACAAATGAAAATAGAATAGATTATTAATCCAAATGTAGAACAAAACTACTTTAACAAAAATAAAAAAAAATAACAATACTACTACAACCTAGTGCAACAGTAGACTTGCAATATATACTTCACAATTTAAAAAAAAAAAAAAATAGTGTGAAAACAGAGGAGCAATAATAAATGAACACAAACTTGCTAAATCAAAAGAGCCAAAACAATCTTTAATTTTCGTATGGTATTATAAGTGTGTTTTTTTAATTTCTTAACTTTTACCCCTTTTAAGAACCATTATGTAGGGACATAGACCTTTTGTACTTTATGGCATCTATTATCTTTAGAAAAGAAATATTCTAAAGAATGCTGCTAAAAAAAAAAGAATTCAATAATTAAAAGAGAAAAATAATGCAACAGTGAGAACATTTATCAACAATAATACCCCACAATATTATACACTAGTCAAAACGTTAATAACGTAATAAGTAAGATTAAGACTTAACAAAAAAAAAAAAAACAGATAAAACCCAACTCAAAAGCAAAATAGCCAAACAAAATTAAAGAATATGCAGATTTGAAAATTTTGAAAACTAACAAATAGCTGGACAACTATATTTAATCATAAAAAATGATCACAATAAATAGAAATTAACAATAAGCAAAATATCACCAAAAGATAAATGAATCAATAGTAAAACATAAGAAAGAACCAAGCAAATAATTTGTAAAGGTGGGTTACCGGACTGAAGTATTTTCCAGCCAGATTTGAAACTCTGCCTGAATTGCTTCTCGCCAAACTGCTCTCCGGTTGTTGTTGTCCTCGCTGTTGTTGCTCGCTGGTGGTGGTGCTGTTTTTTTTGTGTCATTTTCAATGACTGCTTCGCCGGAAAAAGGGGTAAAACAAAGAGAGGTTAGGTCGGGTTGTTGTGGGTTTGGCGAAGAGAGGGAAAGAGCTTTTTGGGTGAGGTTTGTGCTGGCTTTTGGTGCTCTCTGTTTGAGCGGTTGTTTGAGCTGAGTTTTGATCGGGATTTGGTGGATCTGTTGTGAAGTTGACCGAAAAAACGGGGTCGTTTGGTTCAGCTTAGAGCTTTACCGAAGCTGCTGGTCGGAAACGAAAGAAATGGGGTTGGCGTTGAGCCGCTTCTTCGGCTGCTGTTACAGAGTTGTTGTTGCCTGAAACCTCGCCGGTAAAAGAGGAGAGGATGAGCGGACTGTCGGCTGGCGTGCTCCTCGCCGGCACCGCTGTTTGGAATGGTTGTTTCAGTGTCGTTTCCGTGGATTTTTCACCGGAAAAGGGAGAAAAACGAAGGAGTTTGGAGTTTGGTTTTCACCGGAGTTTGGTGGGTGTTAGTGGCGTTGTCGATGGTTTGTGGAGGTAGGTTTGAAGTTGTTTCAGCTGGGCATAGAGGGAGGGAGGGAGAGAAGATAAGAAGAGGGGGCGAGAGGGGGCGACGGGAGAGTGGTAGAGAGGAAGAGGGACGTGGGCGACGGGAAGAGGGAGAAGGGAAGGGGATGGAGGGGGAGGCGGCTGCTAGGAGAGGGAAGAAGAAGGGTTTTCTCTTTTTTCTGAAAAATTTTCCCCTCTTTCTTTTGACCTAGTAACCCACTTAAATAAAAACTCAAAAATGGGTTCAAATGACGGGTTTAGCGTTGTGGCCCAAAATTATGAAATTTTAAAAAATATTAGGCCAAAATTGGGTGTCAACAGCTGTCCCTTTCGTTGTGTATGATTGATGAAAGAAATCGTGGACAACGAAATTTGACAAAACCCAATTTTGACTGAACACATAACCTTTGTAGAGAAGTGCGGTTGCATGTGGTGGAAGTCAATTCCATATCTGTCTCCAAAAGGTTCTATGATGCGTTGCGTCCTTGTTGAAGTAGTTTGCACCTGTTTTTTTTTTTTTTTTTTCTTTTTTATTGATTTTTTTTTCTTTTTTTTTTCTTTTTTTTTAAAAAAAAATTCATCCTTTTAAATGCTCTTGACAGAGACTGAGATAAAACTCGTCAGCTTAAAAATGCAATTTAAATAAAAGACAGTGTTTTCACCGTGTGGACACTTAATTTCTCTCCTTGACATTTAACGTCAGTTGACGTTGAGGGTTAAATATTCTTTTGAGATGCACAATTCTTTTTCTGGCAGTGCATGATTGCTTGCAGGGCATGAATATCTTCTTGCGATATGTAAACTTTTGCGATGAATTGAATCTTCTCGCGATGCATAAAATTTTGCGAGTGATGAAATCTCCTCGCGATGCAGGAATATTGACTCGCAATGCATGAATATTAACTCGCAGTGCATGAATTAACTCTCGATGCATGAATTGACTCTCGATGCATGAATATGAACTCGCAATGCATGAATTTTTTGTGAGGTATGAAATCTTCTCGCGATGCATGAATTATCTGCGAGGTATGAAATCTTCTCGCGATGCATGAATATTGACTCGCGATGCATGAATATTGACTCTCGATGCATGAATATTGACTCGCGATGCATGAATATTGACTCTCGATATATGAATATTGACTCGCGATACATGAATTAACTCTCGATATATGAATATTGACTCTCGATGCATGAATATTGACTCGCAATGCATGAATTAACTAGTGATGCATGAATTCCGCAAGGTATGAAATCTTCTTGCGATACATACATTTCTGCGAGGTATGAAATCTTCTCGCGATGCATGAATTTTCTGCGAGGTATGAAATCTTCTCGCGATGCATGAATATTGACTCGCAATGCATGAATTAACTCTTGATGCATGAATATTGACTCGCGATGCATGAACATTGACTAGTGGTGCATGAATTGACTCTCGATGCATGAATATTAACTCTCGATGCATGAATATTGACTCGCGATGCATGAATATTGACTCTCGATGCATGAATATTGACTCGCGATGCATGAATATTGACTCTCGATGCATGAATATTGACTCGCAATGCATGAATTAACTAGTGATGCATGAATTCCGCAATGCATGATTTTTAACGAGGCCTGGATGGCTCGATAATGTTCCAACTGTAACGAGGTGGACGGCTCGATGATGTTCCAACTGTAACGAGGTGGATGGCTCGACAATAGTCCAACTGTAACGAGGTGGACGGCTCGATGATATTCCAATTGTAACGAGGTGGATGGCTCGACAATAGTCCAACTGTAACGAGGTGGACGGCTCGATGATGTTCCAACTGTAACGAGGTGGATGGCTCGACAATAGTCCAACTGTAACGAGGTGGACGGCTCGATGATGTTCCAACTGTAACGAGGTGGATGGCTCGACAATAGTCCAACTGTAACGAGGTGGACGGCTCGATGATATTCCAACTGTAACGAGGTGGATGGCTCGACAATAGTCCAACTGTAACGAGGTGGACGGCTCGATGATGTTCCAACTGTAACGAGGTGGATGGCTCGACAATAGTCCAACTGTAACGAGGTGGACGGCTCGATGATGTTCCAACTGTAACGAGGTGGATGGCTCGATAATAGTCCAACTGTAACGAGGTGGACGGCTCGATGATGTTCCAACTGTAACGAGGTGGATGGCTCGACAATAGTCCAACTGTAACGAGGTGGACGGCTCGATGATGTTCCAACTGTAACGAGGTGGATGGCTCGACAATAGTCCAACTGTAACGAGGTGGACGGCTCGATGATGTTCCAACTTCAAATGAATTTTTGAGATCCTCTCAAAAATTCTGTCCCAGTTTCCAGTATGAAGA
Source organism: Solanum corneliomulleri (assembly GCA_027704805.1). Taxonomy (NCBI): domain Eukaryota; kingdom Viridiplantae; phylum Streptophyta; class Magnoliopsida; order Solanales; family Solanaceae; genus Solanum; species Solanum corneliomulleri. The sequence goes on along the minus strand of JAKWIY010003060.1, from coordinate 64,229,588 downwards.
GAAATGGAAATCTTACTGGGAATATGACCGAGCCGTTGTGGCGCCTACGTATCCCGTTGGAGCAGGAATCAGGTCAAACGTAGTTCAGACCGTAGAATTTTGGTCTTCTGTTTTGACTCGTTAAGGAAGACCAACTTCAAATGAATTTTTGAGACCCTCTCAAAAATTCTGTCCCAGTTTCCAGTATGAAGAGAAAGGGAAATCTTACTGGGAATATGACCGAGCCGTTGTGGCGCCTACGTATCCCGTTGGAGCAGGAATCAGGTCAAACGTAGTTCAGACCGTAGATTTTGGTCTTCTGTTTTGACTCGTTAAGGAAGACCAACTTCAAATGAATTTTTGAGACCCTCTCAAAAATTCTGTCCCAGTTTCCAGTATGAAGAGAAAGGGAAATCTTACTGGGAATATGACCGAGCCGTTGTGGCGCCTACGTATCCCGTTGGAGCAGGAATCAGGTCAAACGTAGTTCCCCTCTTATGGACGATGAGTGCTGCAAAGAATCTGAAAGATTATCAGTAGAAAATGCACAATATGAACATGATGGAATATGCAAATGGTATTCCTTTGCTATATTCAAAGCCTAAAGACAAGACATATCACATTTTTGGGATGGACAATTCAATGAAGTAAAATAGGCGTCTCACATATATAAGATTAACTTAACAACACCTTTTACAATGAACGACTCAAAAGACCATTTTTTTAATCTTTTTTTTTTCAAAAATAAAAATGCGATGCGATAGTCAAATCTTCACCACGATTGGTACCAACAGTTAAGATTGCAGGCAAATCTTTTTCTTTTTTTTTTTAAGATTGAATTAAGGTAATTCCTACAACTTCAAGTGGTACCTCAAATATACTTAGGATCAACAAGATCCGTTCATCTTGTTTCAAACAAAGGTTTGAATTGTATAAATCCTCATGTTTCAAGTGCCCTCACGACAAAGGCTAGTCCTATTTCACACATATTTGAAACATTTGACTATAGGACATTTTTCAAAGTGCACTCACACTCACAAGAATGTTCAATGCACACAACTGTGATACCATATGCTTGACCCTTATGTAAATCTCCACTAATGTGAGAACATTTGGAATGAGATCATGTAGGGCTTGTCATTGGCTTGTAACGTAGGCTTAGGGATGGGTAGGATATTTATTTGAGATAAAAGTGACTTAATTCCTCCTTGAGTGTACACAGAATTTGTGCTCTTAATAATTGGTACGACTTTGACGTCAGATCCTCTTCATTATTCTCCCACCTTTCATCTTCTTTTGAATTCTCATTTTAACATTTTTCCATTCTTTTTTTTTTATTTTTATTTTGAGCTTTTCGCTTCTTCTTTTTTTTTTTTTTTTTTTTTTTTTGAGTCCTTATTCGTTGAAACTTTTCTTTATCCACTTCTTTATTATAATAATTTTTCCTTCTTTTTTTTTTTTTTTGAATATTTTCCTTCCCTCCTTTCACTGACCCTAAAAGGATATTCTTTAACTTTCTTTATTTCTTCCACTTTCTTTCTTCCTTTCTCTGTTTTCTCTAGAAGTCTTTACTTCCTTGATTTTGGGAGACTCAATATCTTTGCTTTTGAAAATTTCAAACAGGAATCTCCTCTTATAATTCACACATCCTTTGTGCACTCAAGAAGGTTGGGCCAAGAGAGGATAGTGCTCGTAAGCACTCAAAAGGGTAGTGGTTAAAATGTGGTTGTCCAAATGAAGGTTTCAGGCAGGCACAAAATGGGAAACTAGGATTAATGTAATTTGGTAGGCTTTGAAAGGCACAATCGGGTCAAAAAAAGGCCTACAATCCTTTCTCAAACCAAACATTACTCATGATTTCGCCTCGAAAAACATCAGGTCAAGTTCTAGATCAACAGTGTAACACAATTGAACTTTGATCAAAATCTCACCACACCATGCACAGGAAACATAAGGTTAGTTTTATTCTTATCTTGATTGATTGCAAGAGAATTTTCAAGCATCACAAAAGTACAGATAAGAGGTACCACGAGAATCTGTAGTTCACCGCGAAGTCAGTCTTTTCCATCATATCGAATATATTTACATGCTCTTAACCATATAGGTCCCGACCGAGTTGAAGACATGACTTTAACAGTATGTACAAACAAATTTTTTTTTTTTTTTTTTGAAAAATGATTATCGAACTCGAGAAGGCTGCCTACGTATCTCATTAACATGAGAATCAGGTACGCGTAGTTCGTGCAGATATGACTTGAAAAATATGCACAAACTATATATTTTTTATTTTATTTTTTTTTAGGAAAAGATAATACCGAACCCAAGAAGGGTTGCCTACGTATCTCACCGAAATGAGAATCAGGTACGCGTAGTTCGTGCAAATATGACTTGAAAAATATGCACAATGTTTTTTAGAGAAGATAATACCGAACCCAAGAAGGGTTGCCTACGTATCTCACCGAAATGAGAATCAGGTACGCGTAGTTCGGCCGACTATATTTTCAAAAATATGCACAAACTATTTTTTTATTTTTATTTTTTAATTTTTTTTTTTTTTTAGGAAAAGATAATACCGAACCCAAGAAAGGTTGCCTACGTATCTCACCGAAATGAGAATCAGGTACGCGTAGTTCGGCAAATATATTTTCAAAAATATGCACAAACTATTTTTTTTAAAATTTTTTTTTTTTTTAATTTTTTTTTTTTTTTTAGGAAAAGATAATACCGAACCCAAGAAAGGTTGCCTACGTATCTCACCGAAATGAGAATCAGGTACGCGTAGTTCGGCCGGATAAGGCATATAAGAATTTAAAGATATAGACGACTCAAAGAAACTCCTAGGTCTAGCGCCACTAAAATTCGTAGTCATGACGTTTTTTTTTTTTTTTTAACAATATATTTTATAGTCTCTTTATCGTCAATATTTATACTGTCTGTTGAATGTACCTACGAATTTTGTACAGTAATGATTTGTTGTACTCTTTTCGGATGTTTTCTTGGATTTTTGTCTCCTTCCAATTTTCACGAGATCCAGACATTGTTATGACCATCCCCGACTGATGTCGGGGACGGTATCCCTACAAAAATATGAAAAATATGTGAGAGCAAGACCATCATGCAAAATAATAATAAAAAAAGTGGGTGTCATCTTATAATTAAATACTCCCCTGATTTATCGTTTTCACTGATATTAACGTCTTGTGAAATACAAGGATTTGAACTGCTCTAATCCTCTTGTCTCTTGCGACTTCGAACAAATAATGATTTCTGAATTTAAACATAAATAAATTTTTCGCTGTGAAGAACAACTCAATGTAAAAGTGTTAGTTCCTGTACATAATGGATAATACAAAATATTACACAAAAAATGAATTAAATACATAAACACTGTTTAATTAAAGACAAACTGAAACATATCACATAGCATACAAACAATTATTGCGCGTCCTATGCAAATATGTGACCCTTTTATGCCTAGGGTAGGCCTATCGATTTGAAGGATGTATACGTCATTTGAAATATTTCATTGCCCCAAAACTCAAATTTATACAAATTTATGGATAAAACCTAATGGAAATACATAATAGGGGAAATGTATACAAAATAATCAGTCCCACGCAGGGGCACGACCCTAAACTATGCCTCCACGAAGAATCCTTCTTCTTCCTTAGCTTTTTGTAATCTTTGGATGTCAACATCTTCGACTAGGCTAGTAGCTGGGGAAACTCTTTCTTTAACCTAAGCAAACTATAATCTAATCCTTACCCTATTAGACAATGATTTTCTCAAACAACGTATACATCCTTCAAATTTAAACACTTAAGTATGAACGTCCATTTAGGCCATGAGCCATTTTGGACTCAAGGTGGTCTTCTAATAGACCCAACACGCCTTGGGTATTGGGTCATATTAGTTCAAATGCGCTATTTTCGGGATTTGGTTCGGCTCTACACTAGTTGACTAAGAGTGGCTTTTGAAAGACCGGGAACCCAAGCGGACAACTTAGGCTGGAATTCACGACAACCATTGGACGCATGACGAACCAATAAATTGCCGATCATTCCGAAAAAGGATTGAGTATTTTAAAGTCCGATTGCGGTTCCGCAAACCATCCTTTAATATACTATGCATGCACATTGAAAGATGCCATGAATGCAAAAAAAAATATATACACAATAAAATAAATAATGAATAAATACAATAAACAAATAATCAACGAATATAAAAATATAAGGTATAACATAATAATAAAACAAAAATTTCCTCAATTTGAAAAATTAAATTCATATTGGTTAAAACCTCTAAACTCCCCAGCAGAGTCGCCATTCTGTTTACATCCCTACTCTGCCGAAATAGGGCGAAACGTCGCGGCAACTCGAAAATAATTAATTGATTCAATTGTAACAAAGTTTAAAAATAAACGAGTTTTTAAAAAAGAGTCGCCACCTAATTTTAGGAAAAAACTAGGAAACCATTAAATGATTTTACGAAACCAGTTTGATTCTAGGTAAGGGGTTTAAATTATTCCGAAGGGAAGGGGTTAGGCACCCTTCGGAATCCACAAATGTGGTTCCCGACTGAATTAATTTTAATTTATTTTTTTTTAAATTGAGGAAAAATATAAAATAAACACATATAATAAACAAACAATATACACAATAAAACAATAATTATCGGCCTAAAGTTTGCCTAACGTCAATATTCACAAAATAACGAATGAAATTATAATTCGAACTTTTTCGAATAATTTCAAGGAGAAGCACCTCTAGGTACCTGTAAACACACTTAGTAAAAGAGTTAGTGTCAAATAAATATAGCTAAAAATGAATAACTCAAATAATAACTCAAGAATAAAAGTCCGTCTTATTGACATGGAAGGCCTTGGAAATCGACGGTAATTTCTTCATCGGCCATTCAACATATATAATATTAATATCTATAAAACTAATAATATAAGCACATATCACTACACTTTGATTAAATACAAATAAACTACTTAAGCTTGCCAAACAAATAAAATAATAAAAATAACTACAAAAGTAGTCAAACATAAAAGCTAACAATGAGAGGGAAAGGACAAATTAAAACAATGAGAAATAATTGTGTCCGCCACTAAGGGGTGCTCACTATTTTTTTTTTTTTTTAATATTACCAAAGAAGGAATATAATAAACACATAATAAGCATCTTGAGCATAGATCTAAGAAAGAAAAAATGGAAATTGATAGAATATAGCCAACAAATAGAAACAAAGTATGTCATTTGTGTTAACAAAAAAATGGATCGAACTTAATAATAAACAAAACATACAAAAATATAAATAAAGCATAATAATACTTAACAATTTTAACAACTAAAATATATGGACTTAAACTAAAAATTTCCGTCTTTTAAAATGGAAAAGGCCTCCAAAACCGACGGAGAGTTTTTATCATCGGCCCTATTTAACAATTTTAGAATATATAAACTTGAATTAAAATTCCGTCTTTTAAAATGGGGAGGCCTCTAAACCCGACGGATAGATTTTTCATCGGCCCTTTTTTACTTGTAATGTTCAATGTCATTCGAACAAGAAATGAAAAAAGAAAAGATAATAAATTTACAAACATAAAATGAGAATGAAGGCAACCGATAATAATGTCCTAATTACTGTCACAACAGATCAATATGATTTAAAGACAATCCCAATAAATTAACGTGTCAAAATAACTATAAAACAAACTAAGATAAAATACAATTAAAGTAGATGAGATTAACAGAAAGTACCAATGTGCCATAAACGAAACTAAATTCATATACCTAGCTACTACACTACAAGACGAGAACAACAAATGAAAATAGAATAGATTATTAATCCAAATGTAGAACAAAACTACTTTAAAAAAAAATAAAAAAAATAACAATACTACTACAACCTAGTGCAACAGTAGACTTGCAATATATACTTCACAATTTAAAAAAAAAAAAAAATAGTGTGAAAACAGAGGAGCAATAATAAATGAACACAAACTTGCTAAATCAAAAGAGCCAAAACAATCTTTAATTTTCGTATGGTATTATAAGTGTGTTTTTTTTAATTTCTTAACTTTTACCCCTTTTAAGAACCATTATGTAGGGACATAGACCTTTTGTACTTTATGGCATCTATTATCTTTAGAAAAGAAATATTCTAAAGAATGCTGCTAAAAAAAAAAGAATTCAATAATTAAAAGAGAAAAATAATGCAACAGTGAGACATTTATCAACAATAATACCCCACAATATTATACACTAGTCAAAACGTTAATAACGTAATAAGTAAGATTAAGACTTAACAAAAAAAAAAAAAAAACAGATAAAACCCAACTCAAAAGCAAAATAGCCAAACAAAATTAAAGAATATGCAGATTTGAAAATTTTGAAAACTAACAAATAGCTGGACAACTATATTTAATCATAAAAAATGATCACAATAAATAGAAATTAACAATAAGCAAAATATCACCAAAAGATAAATGAATCAATAGTAAAACATAAGAAAGAACCAAGCAAATAATTTGTAAAGGTGGGTTACCGGACTGAAGTATTTTCCAGCCAGATTTGAAACTCTGCCTGAATTGCTTCTCGCCAAACTGCTCTCCGGTTGTTGTTGTCCTCGCTGTTGTTGCTCGCTGGTGGTGGTGCTTTTTTTGTGTCATTTTCAATGACTGCTTCGCGCGGAAAAGGGGTAAAACAAAGAGAGGTTAGGTCGGGTTGTTGTGGGTTTGGCGAAGAGAGGGAAAGAGCTTTTTGGGTGAGGTTTGTGCTGGCTTTTGGTGCTCTCTGTTTGAGCGGTTGTTTGAGCTGAGTTTTGATCGGGATTTGGTGGATCTGTTGTGAAGTTGACCGAAAAAACGGGGTCGTTTGGTTCAGCTTAGAGCTTTACCGAAGCTGCTGGTCGGAAACGAAAGAAATGGGGTTGGCGTTGAGCCGCTTCTTCGGCTGCTGTTACAGAGTTGTTGTTGCCTGAAACTCGCCGGTAAAGAGGAGAGGATGAGCGGACTGTCGGCTGGCGTGCTCCTCGCCGGCACCGCTGTTTGGAATGGTTGTTTCAGTGTCGTTTCCGGTGGATTTTTCACCGGAAAAGGGAGAAAAACGAAGGAGTTTGGAGTTTGGTTTTCACCGGAGTTTGGTGGGTGTTAGTGGCGGTTGTCGATGGTTTGTGGAGGTAGGTTTGAAGTTGTTTCAGCTGGAGCATAGAGGGAGGGAGGGAGAGAAGATAAGAAGAGGGGGGCGAGAGGGGGCGACGGGAGAGTGGTAGAGAGGAGAGGGACGTGGGCGACGGGAAGAGGGAGAAGGGAAGGGGATGGAGGCGGCTGCTAGGAGAGGGAAGAAGAAGGGTTTTCTCTTTTTTCTGAAAAATTTTCCCCCTCTTTCTTTTGACCTAGTAACCCACTTAAATAAAAACTCAAAAATGGGTTCAAATGACGGGTTTAGCGTTGTGGCCCAAAATTATGAAATTTTAAAAAATATTAGGCCAAAATTGGGTGTCAACAGAGAAAATGATCAAAATGGTCCTTATTGTATAATGATTATTTTATTTTGATCCTTAATATATTCAACACGATCTATATGGTCCTAATGTATTATAAAAGAGGATCAATTTGATCATTTGACGTAAAACCAATCGATACATAAAAAAGAATCAGGTTACGTTAAATGCCAAATTCCACTTCAAAATGAATCGCGAAAACTTTCTCATATCATAAAAGGGAACTTAGCTTAGTACCGAGTGAACTTATATATGAGTGGGTGTCCCTTTCCAATGTGGGAAGGAAGGTCTACCATAATCTCATGAGGTGGATAACCACAATGCCTCAATAGGCAATAAATAGGTTTCCATAAGTGAATAACCATAATGCCTCATCTTGGCATAAAGAGGGTTTTACATGTACCTCCAAGTTTCATAACTATGTCTGCCACATAGGATCTAGTAAGTGAATTCACTTAGTATGCTAGCATGTGCTAATGTTCTACCTTGGTTAGGTAAGAACACCTTCCATTGGTGTAAGACTCTACAACATCAATTCCATATTTATCACCCATGGTCTTAGTGTTGGTTAAGGCTATAGTTTTCCTAAAGTAAAATGGACAATGAAAGTAATGACTAAGGACCCTAACTAGGATAACCTAAGGGAAGATACATAGGATAGGTGGAAGTAATGAACCCACCTAGACATTGCACAAGTAACTCTCTAATGGAGTTCTAGGAAGGTGGCCTAAGTGTGCATATGTTATGGTTCTCTTGCATGACCTTGTGTTAGTGTCTACATGATGAGATGATATGCATAATGGTGGTCTTATTGACTATATGATGAAGGTTGTTGACATGAATGAAGTTGTCTTCACTTACTATGTTGAAGTATGAATTGAATGTTAAGGTTTGTGGTCTCATGATGGGTTTACTAAGTATGTGTGACGTTATGGGGTCTCACATGTAAATTTCACTAGTAGGCTAATATTGAGGTCATGAACAAGGTCTTATAATGACGTATATGAAAAGAAGTAAATATATGTGTAAAAGTAGGTAACTTACTGTAAAGACAATGAAGTCTTAACTTAAATGTGTCTTTGATATATTATGCTTATATGAGGACATGTGTTGGCTTATGTAGGTTGTATGTATGCTTTCCTTGTGACCTTAAGGTGATGCAATGCACCAAGTATCTCTAGAGGGTTACTTGAGAGGTTAATGAATAAAAGAAAAGAATGCTCACTGTAAAGAAGGGAATAGTTCACTGTAAAGTGACCTCAAAAATTGACTTAAATTCTATATGTGATTCTCTATTATGTTTGGCCTTTGAATATGTCTATATGGAGTATGTGAATCATATAAATGCAAATGTCTAAAGGTTTTATGAAAATTTACTCAAAAAGGCATGAAGTATGATTTCAAGAAAATATCCCTTTTAAATGCATGTTTTTGCATGGTTATCATACTTAGTGCATTTTTGTACTAATCACATTCTTCTCTACTTTTTACTCAAAGTGTAGGTTATGGATGCTTAAAGAATGTCTTGAATGGTGATGAGTTTGATAGATGATTCCTAAGATCAATCAAAGGAATCCTTAAGTTCAAGGATCTCCTACTTATGTTTTACTGTAAAGTTTTATAAGTTGTATACTTATGATTATGTAGTAAGGGTCGCGTCCCTAAGGTACTCTAATGTTGTTGAGTCTAAGATGACAAAGAGACTTAGAATCTAAGTATGTACTGTGATATTATATATATATATATATATATATATATATATATAATATATATATATATATATATATATATATATATATATATATATATATAATGTTCTAGCTATGATGTGCTAAGAAAGTTTTAAATTTTCCGCTAAATTTACTATGACAATGAGATGAATGATAACTATGGGCTTGTATAAGACCCCCGAGAGGTCAAGTACGCCATGTTACTTCTAGGGGGTGCTTCCCGGATGTGACATATCTATACTTATTTGTGGTTTGTTCTAACTCATATCTTTTCTATTTCTACAAAAATATAGGTTCGGGTCATTCGGGTGCTTCGAGGTCATTCTCAATGAATCTTGGATTATTCCCAAGTTGGTGAATCCTCAAGTTCGAGGACGAAGCCTATGAATCTAGCTTTTGGTTATTTTGTTATTGAATACATTGTTCTATTTCCTAATTAAGGACTACGTTGTATTCTTTTATAAGACGTATTATAATGTTGTAAGGGCTAAGTCTCATTTCTCTTACTCTTATGTTTAGATGGTCATGTGAGACAATTATAGATTCTATTTTGATATATGTGAAGTGAAGTTGAACTTCAAAGAAAAGTTTTAAATTTGTTCGCTTTTTTTCTATCAATGGTACGATGATATAAACTAAGAGCTTGTCTAAGGCCTCTAATAGAATGAAAACGTTGATTACGACTAGGTGTTGCTCTCCTGTCGTGATAGATTCTCAATCTAGTTCCACTTTTCTTATTGAAAGTCTATGTTGTATTTCGTGCTATAAGACTTGTTTATTGATGTAAGGGCTAAGTCTTAATTCTCATTCTCTTATGTCTAGATGGTAATGTGAGACAAGTTAGTTTCTATTTTGATATATGACATGAAGTTAACTTCAATTGAAAAGCTGTAAATTTTTCCGCTTTTATTCTATCTTATATGCAATGATGAATGCTAAGGGCTTGTCTAAGATCTCTTAGAGGTTAAAGACGCCGGTTAAGACTAGGAGGTGCTCTCGGATTGTGACAGCCTATTATAGAAGTTCAAGAATAAAATATGAATGTTATCATCGTGTAAGGCAATAAAAAAAAAGGGACAAAAATGGTTAACTCTAACTTAATTATAAACCTAAACACATACATACATACATACATACATACATACATACATACATATGTATGTATGTATGTATACATAAGTACGTAGTACACACATACATACGTACGTACGTACGTACGTACAAACATACATACATACATACATATGTACGTACATACGTACGAACATACATACATACATATATATATAATTTGATTTTTTTTCTTTTTTAGTTTTTATATTTTTAAGTCTGAAATCAAATAAAAAAAACAAAGTAATTTATTAATTCAAAACCAATCCGAAAATCAATACATCAATCCAAATAAAATTTGATTTGATTTGATTATCTGGTTTAATCTGAATAGTGCACACCCCTACATATGTGTATGGTAAGACATTTTGAAAGTCTAAGTGTACTTTCAAGTACAATTCCCTCCAACTCATCTTTTGTACGTTACATAAAAATATATTTTAAAAAACTTAACTATTCCATTTAAAAAATCAAGAAATAATTCATTATTTTATTTTATTTCATTTTTATTATTAAATATTATTTATCTTCTAACTTTTAGATGACTTATGATTAATGGACATATATGATAAAATTTACTTTTTATTTATTTTTATGGGATAATATCAAATCAAACATAAATAAATTAAGGATAAACAGAGTAATTGGTGTAATAGGGAGTACAAGACTCCAAAATCAAATTTGTGCTAGTGTTTAATTTTTAACAACCCATATGCGTTTATTTTCGTACTTAAACTATTGATTATCGAGCGTTTGAAAATAAAATAATTTGTTTGGACTTAAATAATACATCCTGTAATGTGTTAATTCAATTTTAATAGTATTCTAATATAAATATCAAATATTGAGTTAAAAATAAAACTTATCAATTATATGAGAGAAAAAAAATGTGTGACCGTTCAATGTTAGGTGTATATTGAGGACAAATGAAAAGTCAATAAGAGTAAATGAAACATTTAAAAAAAAAAAAAACTGTCCGTAAACTTTTTTTAATTAACAAATATGAAAGAAAAATATAAATAATAATTAATTTTCGGTTCCTGAATTATCGATATGCTTCTGGTTAACAATGTCTTGCAATTGAGTGCCATTGAATGGATGAAAGGATTGCTTTAACATCGTTTTGCTTTTATCATACTTAGAAAGGATTCAAACCCAAATATTTTTTTTCTTAAGGGTTTGAGTCCATTTCTTGAATTTATATCTGCATTTTGAGTATCTTTTTCCCTAATTTGCTGAATTTCTTCAATCCTACTGAAGAAGGTTAATTTATATTTATATGTATGTGAATTTTGAGTCACATTTATTTGTATCGTCACCATCGTCTTATTTTGATTCAGATTGGACAACTAAATGCACGATTTTGAGTGAAAGAAAATATCTTCTTTAGTAGCATTTAGAAGAATAATGGCCGCAAAGGTGAAAGGCTTTTTAAAGGCCTTGGGTATTTCTCAGATGTTTGGTGAGAGATTTCGATTGTTATTGTAGTTGTTATTGTTATAATATGATTACGTTTCCGTTTAATTGATTGATTTAATAAAAAAAAATGTGTCAGAAGAGGAAAAAGAACCAGAAATGCAGATTGGACTTCCTACTGATGTGAAACATGTCGCCCATATTGGATGGGATGGACCATCCATTGAATCTCCCAGCTGGGTAATTGTTGTTATTATTATTTTAGGATAATGTTTTTATTGGTAATTTATAAAATAAATGTGTTGTGACAGATGAAAGAATTTAAAGAACCAGGGAAATTTCATACAGCCCCTTTGGGTCCTCCACTTGATGCTAATGATCATCCAGATAATAGATCATGTGCTTCTGAAGGTAATTTTCTTTCCACTTTTCATATGACTATATAAATCCACAGTCGATACATACAAATGTAACGTTACAAAATAGAATATTCAGACATGAGGCTAAAGAAATTCAAGTTGATTGTATTTCGACTCTTTCTGAATTGCAGATGCAGATGGGAACCAACAGTACAAGAATGCAAATTCTTCATTACCCGATGATCCACCAGAAATGACAAAGTCATCAAGGCGTCATTCGTCATCAGAGAATGGGAGTGGGGGTAGTAGTTCTCCAAAGAAAGCCAGGAGCACCAGGCGACATAAAGAGTCGTCTGATGGTACAAAAACAAGCCGACATAGCCGGCCTGGATCAGGTGGTGGTTCTGATTCTCCAGCAAGGGACCTTCCGGACATACCTAAAAAGACAAGGCGGAAGAAATCAAAGGAGGATGGTGGAGTGAGCTCCGGGAGCTCATCCCGGACCTCTAAATCCAAAGGAACATCACCCTCACCAATGGATCCTGGACAAGACACAGAATATGACAATTCCATTTCAAGTTCAAGAAACAATGAGATAGATAAAGAGTAGCGAACAAAACAACAACTTAACATGGACTCAAATATCAGTCATTTTTTTTGTGTAGTCAAAAATGGGCACCTGTTTTGATAATTAGAAACTATGTTTCCTAGTCTTTTTTTTCTTCTTCTTTTTCACTTTGAATCTATCATAGCACTATCATTACCTTGTATCCATATCACATTTGCTTCTTAATAGATTTTTCCATTGATAATATGATTTTTATCATTTATGCACTCAATAAACAATACACTAGAAAATGCAACATTCAATACATTGCAATTACAGACTATATGAATCTTCATTAACTTATAATTACACATCTTAGCTTCTTTCTCCTTGTGAACATAAAACAGGAAAAATGCAGAAAGAAAACTCTACTTTCTATCAACAAGTGCTATATCAGAACATAGTCCAAAATTTCCCTATACTTAAAAAGTCATTAGTCAGTGTATGTCCAAGATTGTCTACTAGCACAGGAGAAACAAAATTCCAAGAAAAAAAACAACATGGGAAACAGGCACCAGTACCAAAGATGCCCCAGAGAATGGGACAAATTTAGCACTAACAGCATTATTGCACATTTTTAGTAGCCTCAAGCTGACACTAACATTAGGAATTCTCAAGCCTTGATCAACACAGAGTTGAGGATTGCCTCCCAACTTCAACTTTTCTCCAACTTTGGATACAAATTTTGGAGAAAATGGAAGTCTACCACTCAAATTATTGTTCTCCAAATGTAACTCATTCACATAATCCAATGCCCCAAACTCTTCAGGCAATGCCCCTTCTAACTTGTTATTATCAAGCCCCAAATAACATATGTTTTTCAAGTACACCCCCATGGAAACAGGAATGTTCCCAATTAGTCCTGTTTTTGATAATCCTAGCCCCACAATACCCTCAAGATTCTCCCATATTTCTGGAATTTCCCGTCCAAGAAAGTTCCCACTCAAGTACACTTCCTTCAAACTAGACATCTCAGCCAAAAACAATGGAACCCCATAATTGGAAAAGTTATTGTAACTCAAGTCCAAAAACTCCAAACTTTTCAAACCCTTCAAACTTTGAGGGATTTTCCCAGTAAGCTTATTGTAACTCAAGTCAAGTTTCAAAAGTTGAGTCAAGTTCCCTATAGGTTCAAGAACACTACTTTCAAGCTCATTTTGACTCAAATCAAGAATCTTGAGTTTCTTCAATGTCATCAACCCCACTGGAATTTCACCACTAATCTTGTTTCTTGATAAAGTCAGCTGCTCTAAATTAACTAAACCACCAACCCCATATGGGATTTCCCCACAAACACCACTTCCACTCAAAACCAACCTCCTCAAATTCATCAAGTTTCCAACTTTATCACTCACAGAACCAACAAGACCTGGATTCTCCAAGAAAACCACCTCCTCCAAAGAAGAAGGCAAAGATCCAAAATCAATCAAAGAAACCTCATTTTCAGTAAAACATTTGTAGACAAAGACTTTTCTTAGATAAGAAAAAGGGGCAAAAAGGGAAGCATTAAGTGTACTATTAGGAGTACAAGGTGGATTAGGAGCATAATCTGAGACATAACCAAGACTAATCTCAGTTACATGAGGAGTAAATGAGTTTGTAGTGGAAACAAAGTAGTCACAAATAACCCCATGTGGAGAAGAAGAACAGAGATCATCAGGGAAAAGGGAACGCCAAGAAACATCAGAGTTAATGGATTCAAGAACATTGTACACTGCTTCTTGTTCCACAATGTTGAGAGCAGAAGGCTGAGAAACAACAAGGATGATTAAATTAGCATAAAAACACAAACACAGAACAAGAACAGAGAATTTAGAGAAGAAAGCCATTTTGCTTTAGAAAATTGTGAAGTTTGAGAAATGAGAATGAAACAGTACTGATAAAGAAGGGGTATTTAAGAGGGAGAAAAGCATAAACATGTTTGTCTTGAAAAATTGAAAGAGAAAGAAGGAATCAAAAAGACAGTTTTTTTTTGGCAGAGATTTGCTTTACTGTTAACATGCTACGTTCTGTACCCCTTATGGTCAAATGACCGATTTGCCACTTTTTTTTTTTTAGCTTTTTGCCTGTTTGTCCTTTAAAGCTTCTCTGTGTTTTTTATTACACTCTTGTCTTATTTCATGTGACAATAATTTTGAGATTTAAATAAATTTATATTTGATAATAAATTTTATATTAATTTTTTACATATTTTGAATTATCAATTACTATTGTATAAGTAAATATTTTTTTAGTAATTTATTACTCTCTTCGTTTCATTTTATGTGGCAACATCTGATCGGGTACGAAATTTAAGAACTAATGTAGATTTTGAAATATTTAACGAATTGTCTTTAAAAAAAGTAAACTCACTTTTCTGTCTCCTCATAAATGTATTAGAGTATAATCTTTAAAATTAAGTTGGACCAACAAGGCTAAAAAATGAATTATACCTTTAAATACTTATCATATAAGGAAATGTGACATTTTTTTTGGATCGACCAAAAAAGAAATGGTGTCACGTAAAGTGAAACGGATGGAGTTATATATAAATTTCATCTCAAAGAAATTAAAGATTTCATATGCAAATTTACGATAAAATATAATTGGTTGCTCTCGAAAAATGAAAAGTATTGTATAAATTAAAACAGAGAGTGTATTAATTAATTGTTCTTCTGTCTCAATTTATATAATATTATTATATTTGAAGACAAATTTAGAAAATAAAACGTTTGAAATTTGCTATATAAAATAAGTCAATGATAAGTTGAGAACATGAGGTTTAATGATAAAGTTCGAGTAAATGACAAAAATACTAGGTGATTTTTCAATTTATTTTTGACATGATGACAGAATTACTTGTATATGTTGTTGATGAAAAGGAATAGATTTCTCATAAAATTAGACGTGCATGAATATTGATTCGAACATCATGATTACAAATAAAAAGGTCATAAATCTTCCCATGAAATGATAAAATATGTATTAAAAGATCATAAAAATATGTCATTTTTATTAGACAGACATGGACTAAAAAGGATAAATTTATTATATAAATTCAAACAGGAACACATGAAAATTTTCTTTTTTTCTTCATTGGTTGCTTGCTAGCTTTGTTCTTGCGTGATGAAAGAATGAAAAAAGAAAAGGTAATGTATTTTTCCTCTTCTTTAACGACAAGAAATACAGTGAACCATTTATGTTTTCCAATAATAGCAAAGACATTAAAATTGGCTTATTTGAATTGGAACTTTAAGTCATAAAAACAGACCTTTCACTAGCAAGTTAAATTTCAATAAAATTATAATTTAAGCAAACATTGGCAGTTTGGCACCAATTTCATGTGATATTACCGAATAAGTACACCTAAATTTACTAGATTAAAGAAAAAATTATCTTTGAATGAGCTAAAAGACAAGCTAACAAATGCAGAACCTAAACAAATAATTTGTCAAATAAAATAACTATTAAGGCTTTTTTCTTTTCTTTTTTTATTAATAAGAAAGTCTATCTATTCTTGGAGAAGTATATCCCATATCATCAACTGATGTGGTAGAACCAAAAAAAATTATCTGAGCTTTAAATATTGAAGAATCTTTAATATAAAGCATTTTCTTTCAAACAAACCCCTAGACAGTATGAGTAAATACTAAACACCAAGCTAGTGTTTGGCCATAGATTTTTAAATATTTTTGGCAAATAAAATTTGAGTGAATTTTTGGCATATGTTTGATCATATTATTTGGGAGATACATTTCACTTTTTTAGAAAAATATGATTTATACACATAAGTTTTAAAAATATCAAAACTAACCATAAGTTTTTATTACAAGTTAATTGGATCTTTGTTACAACAATAACAAATAATATCCATGACACTACAGCAATGTGATGATTTGGACTGAGTCCGACAAGCATCATTTCATACATCGCGAAGTAGATAAAACACATAACTTTATTATCTTGAGACGATTGTTCATCATTTTCATCAATAACCATATTATCATTTAACATTCACCGAATATTTTATCACTATTTTGGAATCAATGTAAAAAATTATGTAATACAACGTAAACAATAACTATAGAGAGTGTTTTTTTTGTAAAAGATTAAAGTTTTAGGTAAAATCTATTTGCTAAATTTTTTTCTAAATATTATTTGAAAAATCTATGACGAACACTATTGTCTTTCTCTTGTTTTTTTTTTTGGTCTCCAGATGGAAAACACCACTGTGTTTTTGTTCAAGTACTTTTTGGCAGGAGGCAGCAAAGAGAGAGGGGTAAAACAGACATTTGAGTAGAGTAACTTCATTTAGCATGAAGAGTCATGTTAGGGGTCAATACCAATGATCACTCCAACACAGATTACCATTTATAAACACACCATCCATTCCCATCAATTATTTAGAACCCATATTTCGAGTTCACTAAAATTCAATAATTTTAGCATAAATATTTTTTTAATTATTTATTTAATTTTAAATTAATATATTTATTAGGAAAATAAATTATTGATATAATTAGTTTACTATTTTATTCTTATTAATTAAGAGATAGGTGAAATTTAAAATTTAAGATTTTTAAAAAATTTTACCTTTTTCTCAAAATAATTAATTGAGGGTATGATTGATTAAAAAAAATAATTAGTCTTTTTTAATTTATCAAAATGACAAATACA
This sequence comes from Solanum corneliomulleri, assembly GCA_027704805.1. Lineage (NCBI taxonomy): Eukaryota > Viridiplantae > Streptophyta > Magnoliopsida > Solanales > Solanaceae > Solanum > Solanum corneliomulleri. The sequence goes on along the minus strand of JAKWIY010003060.1, from coordinate 64,212,222 downwards.
AAGAAGAGAGATAAAAACATTTTTAATATATGTGAAATTTTATAAAAATATTTTTTATTGATAATTTGGTTTTAAAAATCGTTATTATCCATACTTCTGTTCAAAAATAATACCCATGCTTTTAATATTTGATCAAAGTATCTTTATGGTCATTTTTAGTCTAAAATATCTAACTTGTTAATAGATAGAGAAGAACACGAAATAATTAAACATGTTGTTTCTTTTTGTTTCCTAGTAAAAATATTGCAATCCAATATTAATTTTCATATCTAGAAGATTATAGTAATCCATCATTGATTTCATTTTGATAATAATAATTTAAAAATGTAATACAATAGAAAATATTCTTATTTCTTAATATTTTCCTTATTGAAAAAGGACAAGTTTTTATAAGTATAATCATTGATTTTAAAGTTTAAATACAATAATCATTATATTATGAACACAAAGTTTTACTATATTACTTCAAATCACAAAATTATTACTTGTTTCATCTCATATGACATTCTTTTTTTTTAACGTCAAAAAAATGACATCTTATTATAATTAAAAATAGTTAAACTCTAAATATTTTTGTTCTTAATAAATATTTTTCAGTCATATAAATAATCAATTATTATTTTTAAATCATAAAAGAAAATTTAAAAAAAAAAATTTCTTAGAAATAAAATACCAAATCAAACAGTACTACAACAAAATATCATATTTACTATAAAGTTTTTTTTTTATTTCTCACCGGTGTCTGATATTCATATTGAAGTCCAACTAAATTGAGATTCGCGCTGGAAAGTCCCACATTGAGAGATAAAACACTTCCCAACAAAGCGGCTGCATACCCAAGGAGGTCTGAACACGAAATCTCTTGATTAAGGAATGAAAGTACTTATCACTCTACTATAACCATGGGTGGCTCAACAGTGTTAAAAAAAAAACATGTGTCTTAGGCCCAAAATTTAAGAGTCTCATTTTTTTATAATAATATGTTATAAGTTATTGTTTTTAACAAATATTTAATACTATTTGTAGAAAAAGTAAACATTTCATGAAAAATGAAGGGGTTATTAGAAGAAATTTGACATATTTTGAGTACTATTTCTTAAGAAAAATAATAATTTAAAATCAGAATTATATCATAAGGTGAAAATTAGAAAAAATAAATTATATAAAAATATTAACAATTTAAATTTAAATTCCCGTTTGATATTTATTTTAAACCCCTAATACACTTGAATCACTCCTGACTATAACGTTAGTATATTTACGTTAAGTTAAATATAAACAAATAAAAATATACCCGGAGAGTGTTAGGAATGTAATAGTCTGATGCTACTATTGTAAATCTAGAAAATTATAGGTATTAGGTGGTTGCTTTTATTGGTTTAAAAAAAACAGCACAGTGTAGAAAAGGTTGTAAAGAGAGTAAGGTTGCCTGATTAAAACCTGCGGACATTAACGCCGACCACGACATGGCGGCAGCCGCCGACTTGTCGATACTTTGTCCTTTCGACAGCGACGTTTAACTGACTACAAAAAAATTGTCTGATTTCTAGTAATAGACACGTGGTGGATATCTGTACGTCGAATATCATTGTCATGGAAAAATAAACAGAAGGCACGCGAATTCTATTTTCAGGCATTTTATTCTCCTTACAATTCGCATTTATTTATTTTTTACCCATTTATGTACTAAAAAAAAACTTTCATTTTAAAGTTTGTTTTACAGTTCCAAAAGGATGGTAACTCAGGACAATTTTTTTCAGAAAAAAATAAATATCAGTATGGAATTTCAGATTATTTTTTTTTAAAAAAATGTGATTTGGAATTTTAAATTTTAAAAGAAAAGAGAAAGTTTTAAGCTAGCTTACTAGGGTGTTTTGGCAGCTAATTTAGTCTTCTAGATCCATAACATAAGAATTCTTTGAAGTAAAACAAAATTTAGTATCATAAAATTTTATGAAAAAAATTTATAGGTAAAAAAGATTATATTGAAAAAATCTTTAAATTCGGCGTGAATAATTGATTTTATCATCAAATTATTAATAGTCTTAAATATACCATTTTACTTGATTAAGTGAACTTTAAATACATACGCGATCTTGCAACATAAGTTAAATGCATCCTTACATTCTCGTCAAGTTTAAGGGTGTTTTCAACACTTCTCTTGTCTCTTTATTAAGAGTCTCATACTCTTACAAAAGTTTGAGACAACTTGCTATTCATGTGACAGAAAGAATGTATTTAATTTACTTAGTCAAGTAAAAATTATTCTGAAGGATATCAGTAGTTTAAAGATAAAAATATTATTATTGTTGACTCATGTTATAAAACTGGTGTATGAAGTTTGTAATTGCCAATATTTGATTTTTCTTTTTGGGAAAATATACAAGTACCCTCTCAATTTATGCTCGAATTCAGAGACACGCTTATACTATACTAAGGTTCTATTACCCCTGAACTTATTTTATAAGTGATTTTTCATCCCTTTTCGGTCTACGTGACACTATTTTGAAAAAAAAGTCAACCAGCATTAAATCCATAAGATAGTGCCACGTAGATAAAAACAATGGATGAAAAATTATTAATAAAATAAGTTCAGAGGGTAATAGGACCTTAGTATAGTATAAGTGTGTCTCTGAGATTTCGAACACAGGTTGAGGGGATACTTGTACATTTATTATTATTTTTATTTTTTTTTATGTATAGTGTCATTGTGAGTAAGAAGCTTGTAATCCATCTATGTTAACATGTCATTTAGCATGAATTTTTATTAAATAGTACATATACATTCTCTGTGTATATTTACTTTTTTCATTAATAGACTAAGAAAAAAAGTTTAGAATTATTTTTTTAGTTCAAAAATACAACTTGACTTTATAAAAATTTCTTACTAATTTTCTTAGCCCTCCGACTTCCAATTCAGGCCTGACATAAACCAATTGTTTACTAAATAGAAGAAAGATTCATTTGAATCGATTGGGAGGATTAAACATAATAAGTGAGACAAAAATTTAAAATTGAGTAACATATTTTGAAATTTAAAAATTATCTAAGAATAGAGAAATAACAAATAGAATTATAACACCTAAATGTACGAAATTTAATTAGAGCTAATGAAGTTTGAAGGGCGTGATTGCAGATAAACATTCTATAATTAAAATCCAAAAAGTGCAAAAGGAGCATTAGATTCTCTCTAAACTACTCTTCTTCTTCTTCTATAGCTAAATTCTCCTCTTTCTTCTTCTATTTATTACACAGGTTATACAAGTTTACACATAGATTTCGAAATTCAGGTTTTTTCATTTTGTATTAGTAGTTTCTGTTCTGTAATAGAGTTTAGTTTTACTAATATAATTCTAAGAAAATTTCTAAGATAAAACTGTTCAGTTCAATTTGTTTAATTTGAATTATGAATTTAATTAGTTCGATCATAACAAAAATCAGATATATGATTTTTATTTTAATTCACTAAATATATGTTTGTTTCTCGAAAAAGGTATTATATCAATTTTTTTTCTAAAGATATTAGTATTAGTGGGGGCTTAAGCCCTTGGTAAAAGTATATTTCCTCTATATTGAAAGTTGAAGTCAATTGTAGCAGGTTAAAGTCACCGCTACTTGCTAGTAATACCAACAATCTACCAAGATTAAATATCTAAAAATATTGCTTCTATATATATAATATATTTAATATTTTATATATAAATATTGATTGAGATAACTATTATGATAAAAGTTGTTTTATTTAGTATGTTCTAATCATTATTTGTGAAATAAATTTGAAAAGAATAATTATAAATAAGTACTTTATCACATATATAAGATAAATTTGGATTTCACTAAGTTCATATTAAGTAACTTTTAATCGATTTAAAATTGCGTATCTTTGTTAAATTACATTTCAATCTTACCTTCTTTTGGCTCAATCAAAAGAACCGCTACTAGCTAGCTAGTTAATCAAGTAAAAAAAAGACCATAAAAAAAAATATGATGCAGCGTGACTTATAAAACACATGAAAGGCACGTTCAGTCGAATACTTGCCACAAATTGCAAAACCAATGAAGAAGTAACGAAGTGAAAGTAATAACCTTTATGTTATGGTCACCACATACAATATTTACGCTATTAATATCCCTTACTCTTATGAATTGAAGTCTTTGTATTCTTTATTGTCATAAACTAATAATCAAATTCTATAAAACTAAGAAATCAATTAAAATTGAACTGAATTGAATCACCAGTATATATATATATATATATATATATATATATATATATATTATATATATATATATTATATATATATATATATTATGTGTCCAATTAGATTTTTAAAAAATATGAAAACTACTTGAGATATGGACACGTGATAATTTTTTTTTCTTCAGAATTATAATTTCTTTTTTAAAAAAATTGATGATGTGGCGGGATTATAATTCGACACGTGTTAAAAATGAATTTGCAAAATTACCGTTAAAATAATGACATGAATGAACCTTTTCTTTAACGGTAATAACATAAATGAACCAAACTTTTAACTTATGGCATAAATAAGCCTTTTCTGAAAGTTCAATTGCATATTCGAGCCATAATAATAATTATAATAATAATAGAACTTCTTCTTTAGATAAACTAATATGTTAATAAAATTTAGTAGTATTTTACAATTTGAACTATTATGTATTTTGGTTGAGTACTTGAACACATAATTTTGAAAAAATTATTCAAGGATTCTCTAACACGATAACATCGACTATTTAAAAAGAATATCAACATGCATTGTGATGCAGTTAAGGACGATTTCACTCTTAACTTCCATAAATATAAAAAAATCATTTTGAAAGAGCATCAATCTCGAATAGATACCTTAAACCTCATAAATATAAAAAAATTTCACCTTAAAAGAGCATCAATCTCAAATAAATATTATAATACGCAATGTTTATAAAATATGTACGTAGAATACAATGTAAAGTGTTGCTTAATTTACTCCAACTCACGTGTCTTAAGTCAAAATTACTTATTTAATGTTTTAATTTGCTTTATGACATATAATTAATACAACTAAATTTTAAAAAATTACATATATTTTTTAATTTTTTTTTTTTTTTAAAATGTTAAAATTAAGAGGCAAGTGGGAGCATATGTTAAAGTGATAAAGAAGCAAAAAGAAACGGTGAAAGTGGAGAAAATCATTGAGAATCCAACAAAAGTTGGATCCTTTGGAAAAGAAAACAAATATAGGAATTTGTTAAGTGGCGTTCCCTCTTTTGATAGATATTGTAGTGTACTATTTATTGGGGAAAATCTGATCGGAGAAAAATGGCGATGGCGGGTTTGTATCGCCGGGTTCTTCCATCTCCTCCGGCTATTGATTTCGCTTCTAATGAAGGAAAGGTAAGTTTTCTCATTTTTATTTTTGAAGATTAGGGTTTATGATTGTTTCGTTCTATTTCAATTATCCATTGACTAGCTAGTACTGATTTGTTACTTGGTTTTGGTAGGTTGACTTTTAAATCTGTAATTTTTGGTACTATTGAAGTGAAAACTTCTAAATGCTCAATAATAGGGAACGAATTCCATTGATTGAAACCTCAAAACTGATTATTACAATGAAAAACTTCACATCAACTTAAAGTAAAGGATAACAGAGAAGGGAGATGAGAAGCATTGCGATATGAAGTCGTGATTTTAAATTTTTGACATTGATCTTTGGAAATGATTTTAATTCGTAAATTTTCAAAAGAAACATGATTTAGGGTCAAAATCATGTTTTCAGTTTTTTCTAAATGTTTATATTTTGTAAAAAAGACCTGTCAATTTAAATTTTGCAAAAAATAGAAAAGACTTATGCTCCCCGTGATTGTTCGTAACATGTGAAAGGATTGTATTAAAGAATAACTAGTTACTACTTTTGTTGACTAGTGGATCTTTGTAAAATTGTGTATTTGAAAGTTAACTAATTACAAACATTTATTTATAAAATGAAAATGGAGATATGTGATTTATCAATGTGGTGCATTAGCATACTCTCATATCTTTTTTATTTTTTGAACTATGGTTTGCTCATATGGTAAGATTTATAAGAATTGAAGAAATTTTGATGTTTATGAAAAAATATTCAACTTAAGAAATCCAAATTGCATGTCCAAACAAAAGTTCAACTTCATATCAATCTTATTTCATATCGCATGTCCAAACGGGCCTTAAGAAAGGGGGTGAGAAGAACAAAGAACGGGGATGAGGAGATACAGACACAACATATTCGCATACTCAAATTGCTCCCTCAGAGCACTATTTATCACCCTGGATCCCAAACATAGCTATTTAAATGGTGTTGAGCTACTTTTGCCTGAGGTTCTTATGCAATTTATCCAATGGCCCATTTGTTATCAAAACAACACCAATTCACTGTTCATCGTCCAGAGTTGATGCATTTACTTCCAGATAAAGCGCCTGACGATATTCCACTTTATTCAGTTATTGCTATTCCTTTTTTTTTTTTTTACTGATTTCTGCTTGTTTTTGGAACTGCAGCAACTTTTTTTGGAGGCCATCCAGAATGGAACAATGGAAGGATTTTTCAAGTTGATCTCTTATTTTCAGACACAATCTGAGCCAGCATATTGTGGTCTGGCTAGCCTTTCCATGGTCTTGAATGCCCTTTCTATTGATCCAGGAAGAAAATGGAAAGGTAACTCTCCTATAACCTATCATCTACTGAACTTGTGTTCCTATCCTTCCTCGTGATTGTGATCTTCACTTTTTCATGGCCTTATCTCCTGAATTGTCAATAAGGTCTTGGGCTCCTTTTAAGTTTAACGTTTATTGCTTTGATGAAAAGGTCTTTATGTTTGTATTTTCCAATAATTTTTGCCTATCCCCTGCTCATGTTAGTTTACAATATAAGCACAGAGTTGTTGATGCCTTGTCTCTGAGCATTGTAAGTTGATATGATTTGTTGATTGACATCACTCTCAGATCATCTAGCACCCAACATGAAACCTAGTCACTTTTATATATCAGGGTTATAGCTTTGTACTATTGTCTACTGATATTCAAGGGTCAAAGGTTGGAAAAAAGGAGTTTAGTGAATTGAGGACAGCTGTTACGTTCTTAGTTTTCATCACCTGAAATTATTTGATGCTGCACATTTTATTCTTTCAAACTTGGTTGTTCATATCCTTGTTCTATTCTGCTTACGTCATTGAGCTCGTTTTTAGTGTGGTACAATGTCACCCTTTTATCTTATCAGCTTCAACAAACTGTCAGGGCCTTGGAGATGGTTCGATGAATCCATGTTGGACTGCTGTGAGCCATTGGAGAAGGTTAAAGCTAAAGGGATCTCCTTTGGGAAAGTGGTATGTTTGGCTCACTGTGCAGGAGCGAAGGTGGAAGCTTTTCGCTCTAATCTTAGCACCATTGATGACTTCCGTAAACATGTCATGGCCTGCACAACTAGTGATGATTGTCATCTGATCTCATCTTATCATCGAGGACTTTTTAAACAGGTAAATATAAACATAGCTTCTCTATGCTCCTGCTTATCATTGTGAAGAAGTATATTGCTGTGTTGGGAGTTTGGTCCCTCAGGATATTATTAGTAATATTGCTAATTTTTTATTATGAAGATTTATAGTACCCCTTCTTGACTTATCCTGAAGATTGGAACATCTCTTCTGAATCTTATGGCAGACAGGTTCAGGCCACTTTTCACCTATTGGTGGTTATCACGCGGAAAAGGATATGGCACTGATTCTAGATGTTGCAAGGTTTAAGTATCCCCCTCACTGGGTTCCTGTCCCTCTCCTTTGGGAAGCCATGAACACAATTGATGAAGCTACAGGATTACATAGGGGGTACATAGTTCCGCATAGCTACACTGTGATATATCTTGATTTTCATTATAAGCTGTTGGCATCCGCCTTACCTTGAATAGCGTGTCATTCATGCTCTTAGCTGTCAACTGATAATTTCTAAGCATTTGCTTAGGAATATAAATATGCAGAGGAAGATGTTTTACTATGTATTTTGGTCTTCCCTCTTATAGTAAAGATAAAAATTGGAAAATCAAAGAAATTGATTGCTCAACTGTTTCAGCACTGCTTTTGGTCTTCTTCAAATATAACTGTTTTTTCTTTTCCTATTCCTCTTCTGTTCAAATTTAGCGGTCCTTCTTACTCCATCTCATACTTGCAGCATGGATTTCAGTGACTTATGTGCGAACACATAATTTTCAGGTTTATGCTTGTCTCTAAGCTTCATAGAGCTCCTGCACTGCTATATACCCTGGTAAGGCTTAATTAGCTCGTATTATACCACTTGCTTTTATAAGCAAACTCCTTTGGATGAACTATAACAAGCAACTTCTTCTATACAATTCGAAATCTGAATCTCTCATAAGCTTTCTTATTTTCCTCCTGTTTAGCTGAATAATGTTTTCATTAGTGGCTAAATGTAATGCAATTTTGGTAAGACAAGGATGTAGTCAAGCTCCTATTACTGCCTGCTAGTCCATTTGCTAGTTGATCCTTTTCAGTATATCAGCTTGGTCAGATTGTTGTAAACAACTTCTTTAACCTATTTTATTACATGCTAGAACATAATGATGCCATCTTTGTCAAATACTTGGGAATTGGTCTTAGTGACAGGAGATTAGCTTGAACTTTTGCTTCAGAACCATGACGTCATTGCAATATTTATGGATTTTGACAATGGTGTCCTTTAGACCTAACTAATATGTACTTTGTTATGTGATATGTTCTATTATAAAAGGGAAGAATGTACTTTGTCAAAATACTCTTGAATTTTCTCCTTTCTGTGACTAGACATGCATTCTGAATAGTGTGCTCTTACAGAGTTGTAAACATGAGAGTTGGGTCTCTATCTCAAAGCATTTGATGGATGATCTTCCTGTCTTCTTAAGTTCTGAAATTGTGAAGGACGTGAAAGATGTTCTCTCTACTCTTCTTTCAAATCTACCTCCCAATTTTGCTGATTTCATAAAGTGGGTAGCTGAAGTTCGAAGGCAAGAGGAGAATGGTCAAAAGCTAAGTGAAGAGGAGAAAGGAAGGCTAGCTATCAAGGTTAGGTATCTGGATAATTTTAGTAAATTGAAAAAGATAGGCTTCAGAAATGGTCATATTCTTTTGCATATTACAATCTCCAGTTTTAATCGGATAACAGTTGCAGGATAGGTCATTATTTATGAGTTCAGTAAGCACTCTTACCTTACTCTGCAGGAAGAGGTATTGAAACAAGTACAGGACACTCCTCTTTATAAGCACGTCACAAGCATTTTACTTTCAGAAGATTCTGTCTGTCAGTTAAAAGCAGAAACGGAAAGCAGTTTGACCAATGTTGCTGCGAGCATTTGTTGCCAAGGAGCAGACATTTTTGCTGGAAGGTCTGGTTTGTCGGATAGGTTTTGCTGTCGCCAAACATGTGTCAGATGCTACAGAGCTACGGGAAACAATCCTGCTACAGTGGTGTCTGGGACAGTTGTAAATGGGAATGGGAATGGGGAGCAGGGGGTCGATGTTCTGGTCCCTACGTCTCAAGCAAAGACTAGCTGCTGTTCTTCGGGGCAAAATGGTTGCTCACCAATGCACCCTGGAAGCAACGATGTGCTGACAGCACTGTTGTTGGCATTACCTCCACAAACATGGTCTCACATAAAAGATATGAAAGTCTTGCAGGAGATAGAGAACCTTGTCTCAGCAGAAAACCTGCCGCCTTTGTTGCAAGAAGAGGTACCATTGTACATTATCTCCATCATATTTGAATTTCTGTTTTAAGATCCCTATTTATTATTGTCTTGGGAAGCCCAGAAAAGAAGGTTGCAGTAGGTTAACGGTTAGCAGAAAGCTAGTCAATTTTATGATTAATCTTAACAATAAATTATTGTAATGAAAGAATCTAAATGGAGAGGATTTTGTACGATGACCACAACTAGCTTAGGTTTGAGACTTTTGATTTTGTTGTCATTTTAATTGGAAATTTACCTTAGCACTTAGAAATGCCTTTATTCCTATAATAGAGCTTTCTACCTCCTTTTTTAATTCGTAGGTAATTACTATGGGTCCTATTGCTTATTTCCTTTATAAGATAAATGTTAAATATCTGTTTCACTTCACTGTGTACGTTATGAAAGTAAACTCTCCCCTTGAAGCAGGTTATCATGTTACTAGGGGCTTAACTGATAATTCATTTCTAGTCGAACTGAAGGAACATGCGACTGATAATCTCATATGTAGTAGTGAAACCTAAGGCGGCGCATAATTCTGTCCTCTGCATGTTATTCAGCCGTTTAATGAGTTTCATGTCTTATGCTATGCATCTTTGGTCAATTGACTAAGTTCAATGTGTAATGGAATGGTGTAATAGATTTCTGAATATTCGTCGGGGTATCTGCAGATTTTGCACCTGCGAGGGCAGTTCCTCCTGTTAAAGAGATGCAAGGATAACAAGGTAGAAGAAGATTTAGCTGCACCTCCCTTTTAGTTTGCGTTCCTAGGCTATTATGAATACATTGTTCTGATGTGAGATTCAGATCAAATCACTGTAATTTTTTCAGACTTAAAATTCACCAAAGCACCATTGATATCATAAGCTGCAAAACAAAATGCAGATGTCCTACTTCCTTTCATTTTTATAGGTTTGGTAAAATCAAGAACCACAAGGCGCGTCGAGTCCCATGGAGCTGGAAATCTCTTTGTGGAGATCCATTTGGTCAAGCAGCTATTTGGCATAAAATGCATGCCATGAAGAATGAGACAAACCCTGCTGTGAAGCTTTTATGCCCTTCGAGTACTTGACCAGGACTACATTGTACGTGCCATATCTTCTAGCTATGGTAGTTTTCTGTCAAGGGCTGAAGGTAATGTTCATCATTATGTTGACACTCTCATTTCTCTTTTGAAACAGTATATAGCACAAGTTGCTGTCCATTTTCCCATTTGTCTGTAATTTTAGGATTTATTTGCCATGTATGTTGGTGTAATCATCATATCATATGATATATTAAAAGTGGAAAGTTCCAACCTTCAAAGTTCGATTATCATATTCCCCCTCCCTTCAATAAAAAATTATAAAACATCTGATTAATTGAATATTAAATAAAAAACATATCATATTATAGTAAATGTTCAAAGGCGGGATTAATTGATTTAATATGGACTGTTGATACGATTGAAATATTCATTAGAAATTGGACTTGAGACGTGAAGGACCAATCAAATGAAGACACGTAATTAATTTATATTTGGACATGGAGGGTTTGAAAAGTTGAAAAATTATTAGTAGTACCCAATGAAAAAACATCACTAATAACATATTCGATAAAATCTCACTCGTTAGAATTCAAAGAAGATGATTGTAGACGTTATATAAAAAGCTATCTAAAATTTCATGAGTGTAAATATTTTATTGACACATTATCCTATAGAAAAACATTCTTCTTTATCCACTTTATAATTCGTCGCGAGTAATTACAATATGTGTTTTTCTACTTCTATATATATATATCCTAATTTGATTTTTTTGGTATATCACATAATGTTCAATTTGGATGTAATAGCACAATATTAGATGATTAGTTTGTTATGAAGCGGAAAATGAGTGTGAATACAACTTTGAATTTCAATGTCAATGTTTGTGATTGTTGTTAATTCAAAAAATATTGAATAGATTAAGTAATATGATTCACATAGAATAAGCCGCAAAACTAATTATATGTGATAAATATTGTATTTTTTATTTTATAGGAGTTCTCATAATATAATAGTACAATAAGAGTCATGTGTTTGTAGTTGAATTAAAAAAAACTTAATATTTTAAAATTAATTTAGTTTGTATTTTTGCTGTATCATTGGAAAGTTCAACAACAGAGTCTTCAACAGAGAATGTCTAGTAGATATATTTTTCTTTTTTTAATACTTCACAATCTTGTATCCCATTTTGTGTTATTTCAGCTATATATAATTTATATTTATTCCTTCTGACCAAACAGTGTAATGCTTTTTTATTTTATTTTTTTGTTATATCTTATTTTTTAACATGTAGTCTTTTTAAATACTTTTTGCAGAATTATTTTTTTGCATATCTTATGTATTTGTTATTTTTAGTTTTGGTATTATAATATGTTTATCCTTTATATATCAATTAAATTTATAAAATGTCATATATGATGGTATGAAACCTGACAAGTTAATATTTATTCCTCGAGAAACTTATCAATTAAGAAAAAAATGTAAGCATGCAATGCTTCTATTTGAATTTATTATTGTTATATCTTATTTATTAAACAGTCATTTTCTGATATTTTTCAAATTACTTTTTAACATTTTACGCTATATGTTTATCATCATCTTTTAGTTTTGGTATTATAATTTTTTTTTCTTTATTTATCAATTAAGTTTATAAAATATTATGTCTGACCGCACAAAATGACAAGTTAATTAGTTTAAGATATATTTGTAATTGTTGCACTTTATTAATCATAAAACATATATTCTCTTATAATTTTTATCATTCTAATGAATTATAAAAAAAAAAATATATGAGACCCACGTGTCCAGAAACTAGTAGAACTAAGGATCCGTTTGATAGGCGGTATTAGATAGAATAATCTATGGATTAAATTTAATCCAACTAATACATTGTTTGATTACTTCATTTAATTTAATCCATGGATTGCTTATCCATCATATGTGGTATTATCTTATCCCTTGAAAATGGAGGGATAACTAATTCAAGGTTTGTTAAACCTTGGATAAGATCCCTAAATGACTAAACTAACCCTTTATTCTTTTTTTTTAAAAAAAATTCTTTTGTAATTTAATTTCCTTTTTATTTTATTTTATATTAGAGTGGTTATAAATGTTCTTTTTTAATTCTCCAAATTTATTTGGTGTAATTTAATGATTTTACTAATATTTCTTTCTTCATCTTTTCTTGATTTTTTTTTTATATTCAAGATAATTTGTCAATTACCCACTTGAACTATTGTTTTAAAAATAAAAACAAAAATAAGCTTTAGGTATTAACAATTTAAGTAGTCTTAAATCTATGTTAAGTTTAAGATATATATACTTAACCCACAAAAAATTAGAAATACATTGTGCCATCACTGATCGTCTTAGTGGTACATCATACCTTAAAATTAATAACAATTTTATATATATGTATTTGATTTAACTAATTAAATGGAATAAATAAGTTTTAAAACAACATATTATTTACAGTGGACGGGCTTGAGTTTACGTGCATTCATGCTTCTTTGACAATAAATCGAAAGTTAGTTCAGTTATTAATTAGAAGAAATAAAATGTACCTCTCTTCCTATATTCTCTGACTATATCTCTTGCTTGCCTTGATATATTATTATTATTATTTCGTAACACATTAGTCACATGATATTCTACCATGTCTAGCAAATAATAGGCAAAGTCTCAAAGTTACAGTATAACACTGCCCAAAAAATAATAATAAAAGGAGTTTATTTTGTAAGTCCCTTCATTATTTGTCAACGAAGTACTATCTTTTGCATTTACAGCACTATTGCTTATTAGGTAAGAAGATCTATTAATTAGTCATAAACTTAGTGATTAAATTTATTTGGACAAGTCTAGAAATGAAGCTTGCCAGATCCCTAATAATGTAGAGTGTATGATTTGGACGATAGCAAAGTAAAAGACGTGTTCATTCCACCTCCTCTATATTTTAGTATTCAAATTTTAATGTCGGGGGATTTACCTAAATCTCACTAGTTTAGGATTTAATTATTTAAATACACTTAAGTTTATAATATTACGTATCTTATAAGATTTTTGGTGTCCTCCAAATATGTCTAGATACATGTATTTCTTATATATGGGGTCAATTTAGGTGTAATTTATTTTGGATACATTGTAAATAAGTGGATTCGATCACATCTATATGGAATACACAACAAATCTTCGCTCACCATTCTCTCATGTTTCTGGCATTCCATAAACACGTGAATCACTCCAGATACATACTAAGACATGGCTTTAGTGTGTAATTTAGTGTGGTTCGCTTGTGTTTGGGATACATACAAACTCCTTCGCCAGATACATGTAAATCTCGTTCGCTTCTCTTCCTTTTCTGTGTATCTTGTCGCAAAAATACATGTATTTGAATATAAAATATATAAGAAACTCTTAATTAAAACATATGTAATATTTTAAATGTACAGAGAATAATAATACATATGGTAAAGAAGCATGTCTAGCTAATTATATAGTTTTTCTTTTAATTTATTCACACTTTTGATAAAAAAAGAGATTAGGTGTTTTTTAAAATATGCATCTCTTGCAACTTTTAAATAAGAAAAAGAAGATAAATTACTTGAAAATGACTAGAATTTTAACATATTTAGACAAATAGTTTATTTTTCAGAATCTTAATTATAATGATGCAACCCTCTTTTCTTAAAAAAATGTTTTAACTTCTTAAGAAAATCCAATACAAGTGAAACTTTAATAAAATAAGTAAATCTAAATAATTTAAAAGCGGAAGAATAAATAATCAAACTAAAAATGAGAGAATTTTAAATACAAGATATTGTAATTAAATAAAACTAAAATAACTTGCTTGGTTAATTTGGAGAAGTTTTATAAAAATAGTTAGCATATTTTATTAAGTAATTTTCATGATTGTATAATTTCAATCTATGTTTTAATAATTATATTTTAATACATTTAGTTGTAGCTGTATCCCATAGAGAGCGTAATTAAGTGTAGAATTTTCATACTGTAAGTAGTGTAAATATTCAATTTTAACATATAAAGGGTGTGTTTTGAATTAATTCTTAATACATGAGTATTTAATTTAGTTAACCATTAATTAGAGTGAAATGATATTTATTTCTGTCGATGAATAGATCTTAGATTATATTAGAGCCGTCAAAATGGGCTTAGCCCATATGATCGTTCCAACCCAACCCGTTCTTGAAGTAGCGTCGTTGGGATAGAATTTTAAAGTCCATTTAAAACTAAAACTTATAAGTCCGACCCCTATAAGTCCTCGACCCTTCAGACTTGAATGGGGTCGTGTCGGGGTCGGCTCATGGGCTAAAACTATTTACTTTAGGGTAACTTATAGATTTTTCACTAGTGTATGAGCCAATAACTTAGATACACACTATGTGGTAATACTACGAATCTTACTAGATTCTGATGTGTCCAGATACATGTATCGCGGGATACATAGACTCAAAATTAGGTATAATCTGTTCTAGAACACTCTATCCAAGTGAATTTGCATGTATCTAGGATACATTGGCGAATCCCGCGCTCTCGCCTTCCTTTCATCTTGCTCGCCACTCTTTTAAATCAGAGATACATCACACCATATACATGTATCTTGCATATCTAGTATCTTAGATACATGCTAATTACATTAAATTATTTGCTAGTATTATTGAAACAACACATTATTTACTATATTTGATTTGAAACTCTTCTCATTTTTTTTTGTCATAGAATTTTTAGTTCAAAAAGAAAAAAGAGAGGACCAACCCGCAACCTTTCTAAAATTATGTTAGGTTAAGTATTTTCTGTTGGGCTATTGTCCATGTTCCAGCCAAATGCCCATGGCCTAATCCTACTTGAAAAAGGATTGAAATTATTCTCTTTATTTGGTTTCCAATTCTATTAGAAAAAAGATTGGAATTGAAATCCTATTTGTAGTTGGTTTTGGCTTTGTAAGAAAAAACACAACTGGATAAATAGAGGATGGTCTTGAGAGAATAATCCAATTGCTCATTGATATTGTCTTTGAAAGACATTAGAACATAAGAGAGGTTTTTGAGAGAGCTTTCAACAAGAGAAAAGAGAGAAGGAAAAGAGTTTTTTTGTTGCAGTCTTTCTCTTCGACCAGCAACATTCAGATCGCGTTCCCAATTAACTAACCGTTGGATCGTGCTGAAATTTGAATTGAGTGCTTCTGACATCTTGGTGGTTGATTTGAACGGTGGAGATTGGATTCGGATGTCATAAATATCCTGTTTTAGGTCACGAAAAGAAGCTAAAATTGGGTGGAGTTTCTTTCTATTTATCTTTTGTTGGTGTAGCTATTGTTTGTTCTCTTTTGGCACTTGTTGTGTAGCCATTAGAAGAATATTTGTAATCCTCTTATTAGTATAGTGAATTAATTCGGATATTATCGATCCCGTGGTGGTAACCTTCGGTTTGAAGGGGTTTTCCACGTTAAACTTGGTATTCCATATTGTTAGATTTTCGTATTTATTTTTTCGTCATAACAAGTGGTACCAGAGCTAAGGTTATCTATATGGAGGGTATATGAGCAAGATGGAATGTCTAAACGGAAGAAACTACAACATATGAAAAAACAAGACGAAAGATCTATTGTTCGTGAAGAAGATGCATCTTCCGGTTTTTTCTGCTCATAAACCCGAGAATGTGACCGATAAAAATTGGGAATTTGATCACCAAAAAATATTTGGATATATAAGACAATGGGTTGAAGATAATGTTCGCAACCATATTGTGAATGAGACACATGCTAGAGCATTGTGGGAAAAGTTGGAGACGCTTTACGCTTCAAAAACTGGCAATAACAAGTTGTTCTTGTTATAAAAATTAATGACCTTTAAATACAAGGAGGGAAGTCCTATTCTTGATCATATAAATGATTTTTAGGGTATTCTTGATCAGCTATCAGGAATAGGTGTTAATTTTGATGATGCAATACATTGACTTTGGCTTTTTAATACTCTACCGGATTCTTGGGAAACTCTTCATGTTTCTTTAAAAAATTATGCCACTGGTGGAAAGGTGACTATGGAATATGCAAAGAGTGGTGTGTTGAATGAAGATGTTAGACTAAAATCTCAAGACACATCTTCACATTCAGATGTTATATATACAGAAGTTCGAGGGAGATATAACACAAGAGATCCGAGGAGTAAAGGTAAAAGCAGAAGCAAGTCAAAATTCAAGAATCCAAATATTATATGTTATCATTGTGGAAAGAAAGGACATATTAAAAGATTTTGTAAACAATTGAAGCAAGATCTTAAGAAGGGAAGAAGGAAGAAAACAATGAAAATAATGTTGTTGTTGTTGTCCCAGATGACCTTCTCTTCGCTTGTGATAAAGACGTCATCAATTTCGTATCTCAAGATACAAGTTGGATAGTAGATTCTGGAGCCACATCACATGTCACACCAAGAAAAGACTTCTTTTCATCTTATACTTCTGTTAACTCTGAGGTGTTAAAGATGGGTAATGTTGGTGAGGTTAATGTGTTTGGTGTTGGCACCGTTTGTTTGAAAACCAATACCGGTTCAACATTGGTCCTTCAAAATGTCAAGCATGCTCCAGACATTCCCTTAAATTTGATCTCTGTAGGACAACTAAATGATGATGGCTATCATAATGACTTGTGCAATGGCCAATGGAAGCTCACCAAAGGCTCACTGATTTTAGCTCGAGGAAGAAAACATTCAAATTTATACGTGACACAAGGATCGATTCTTGGTGACTCTATTTTGGTAGAGAAGAATTGTGGCACAAGAGGCTTAGTCATATGAGCGAGAGGGGGATCACCTATTTGGATAAGAAGAATTTGCTTGCTGGTATGAAACAAGCAAAGGTGAAAAGATGTGTTCATTGCTTAGTAGGGAAACAGAAAAGAGTTTCTTTTCACAGCCATCCTCCTTCAAGAAAGTCTGAGCTATTGAAGCTAGTACACTCAGATTTGTGTGGTCCTTTCAAAGTGAAGTCAAAAGGTGGTGCACTTTACTTTGCTACTTTCTTTGATGATCATTCTCGCAAGATTTGGATATATCCTTTAAAATCCAATAATCAAGTGCTTGATGTGTTTAAACAGTTTCAAGCCTTATCTGAGAGACAAACGGGAAAGCAATTAAAATGTATTCGCACTGATAATGGTGGTGAGTATATTGGCCTCTTTGATAACTACAATTCGTCATCAGAAGACTCATCCAAAGACTCCTCAATTAAATGGTTTGGCAGAGATGATGAACAGAACTTTAGTTGAGAGAGTTAGATGTGTGCTTTCAGAGGCTAAACTTCCGAATTCTTTTTGGGCTGAAGCACTTAATATTGTTGCTTATATTATCAATTCGTCTCTTGTTGTTGCTTTGGATGGTGATGTTCCAAACAGAGTTTGCTTTGATAAGGATGTTTCTTATGATCACTTGAAAGTGTTTGGGTGTAAAGCTTGTGTGCATGTTCCAAAAGATGAGAGGTCGAAATTGGATGTTAAAACTAAGCAATGCATCTTCATTGGTTATGGTCAAGATGAGTTCGGATATCACTTTTATAATCCAATTGATAAGAAAACTCATTAGAAGTCGTGATTTTGTGTTCTTTGAAGATCAAACTATTGAAGATATTGACAAGACTCATAAACTAGATTCTCATAGTGATGAGAGCTTAGTTGATGTTGATCCAATTTCTATTATTGATACATCTTCTGTATATGAGGGAACCCAAGGTAATGATCCAGATAATGGTCAGAGTGTAGAACATATAAATGTTCCTACTTATGATGTTGTGGTTGATAATCAACCAACTCATGGTGAGATAACCACTTCAAATGATCCAGAAACCTCTTATAGAAGAGCTACTAGAGAAAAGCGAAGCTCAACACGTTATTCTCCTAATGAGTATATCCTCTTGACTGACATGCGAGAACCTGAAGGTTATGATGAATTCATGTTAGATACTCATAGAGATAAGTGGAAAGAACTCATCATAGACAATCATGAGTTTTGTAGAAGTGTGGCAGGCAGGAAGCCTGTCAAAAGTTCCTCCACTTGAAGTACATGTGGCCCCTTGGCTGGAGGGGGAGTTTGTTGGGCTATTGCCTATGTTCCAGCCAAAGGCACATGGCCTAATCCTACTTGAAAAAAGATTGAAATTATTCTCTTTATTTGGTTTCCAATTCTATTAGGAAAAGGATTGAAATTGTAATCCTATTTGTAGTTGGTTTTGACTTTGTAAGAAAAAACACAACTCTATAAATAGAGGATGATCTTGAGAGAATAATCCAATTGCTCATTGATATTGTCTTTGAAAGACATTAGAACATAAGAGAGGTTTTTGAGAGAGCTTTCAACAAGAGAAAAGAGATAAGGAAAAGGGTTCTTTTGTTGTAGCGTTTTTCTCCGACCAACAAAGTTCAGATCACGTTTCCCTATTAACTAACCGTTGGATCTGGCTGAAATTTGTACTGAGTTTTTCTGACATCTTAGTGGTTGATTTGAACGGTGGAGATCAGATTTGGAGGTCATAAATATCCTATTTTAGGTCCCGAACAGAAGCTGGATTTGGGTGGTGTTTCTTTCTATTTATCTTTTATTGGTGTAGCTATTGTTTGTTCTCTTTTGACACTTGTTGTGTAGTCATTAGAAGAATATTTGTAATCCTCTTATTGGTATAGTGAAACAATTCAGATCTTATCAATCTCGTGGTGGTTACCTTCGGTTTGAAGGATTTTTCCACGTTAAATTTGATGTTTTTTGTTGTTAGATTTTCGTTTTCATTTTTTCGTCACAACATTTTCAGGCCTCTTCAGAGTTCAGAAAAAGGGTCAGCCCACCCTAGGCCATCAAATTTCTTGATCCTCAACACTTGGGCCGAATGAAGCTGGACTAACCTTTTTGATCAATCTAGACTACATATTTATGGAGTTGGCTAAAAGAACCTATTGATTAAGAAAAGGGGGTAACAAGTTGATGAACAAGTGGATAGAAAATTTGTTAAAATATAATCATTGTCAAAACAGAAAAAAATAAATATTAATTGAACGTACTGCTAGAACTGTCAAAATATAACAACGGTTGTACAAATTGGGAGCTGACCGGGAAGGAAGACTAATAATGAATAAATTTCTCAAATGTTACATAATTTAATAGAATTAGTTAATAAATTACTTATTTGTTTTTATGTCAATAAATTGATTTAACTTCAGTGTTGTCGTGTTTCCTATAAGATAATTCTATAGAAAAAGAGACTTTGACTAGAAAGGAAGAAATAATAATGAATAAAATTCTCAGATATTGCATAATTTAATAAAATTAACTAATAAATTACTTATTTAATGTCAATAAGTTCATTCTAACTTCAGTCATTTTCGCCAAAAGATAATTCTATAGAAAAAGAAACTTTGAACAGATTTAATAACATTAACTAATAAATTACTTACATTATTTTTATGTCAATAAATTCATTTAACTTTTGTCATGTTTTCTGCATAATAATTCTACACAAATTGAATTATTTTAACAACATAAAAATAAGATCAATGAATTTGTCAGTCAAGTTCATTAAACTTCGTAGATGAGCTTCAAAAGATGTAAGTATAGTGATCCTTTATAAAATTTATAAAATTAATAATATAACGATAGGAAAGAAATTAAATAATTATCAAGAAAATACATGAAAATAAGTAAGAATACTATTCGTCCTCTTTAATGGAATAGAGTGGAAAAAGTCCTCTTTAATTGAATAGAGTGGAAAAAATTAATAAAAGGTCCTTTTAAGAGGATTTGTCTTTTTAATAAGATATAATAAATGAATATTTTATAATTTTATTTCCATTAAAACTTATGTTTGTTAAAATTTTAAATATAAACATTATAAAATTAAAAAGTACGTGTATATATCCTACACGGCGAACCTCACACGATGAAGCAATTCAAACATTAGCATATTCATATTTTATTTAGGCATAATACATATATTGAACCCTAAATTTAGATTCAAATTTTAACTTTGACCTCCAACTTTCATAATGAACAAACATACACTTTAATTATCCAACTTTTAAATAAATAAACACATGAGTCCTATATGAAACAATACACGTAGGATACCACGTAGGACAAAAAATAACACCATGTGAGACATATGTGTCTGTTTGTTCAACTTTATACAAATTTAAGTGTCTATTTGTGCATATCCAAAGTTAAAGTACATAAATATAATTTAAGGCCAAGTTAAAGAGTACATTTATGTATTATGTCTTTTATTTATCTTTTTCTTTATTCAAGTTTCCCAAACATTCTCTGCATCATTTACATGATCCCAAATATTTATTGACACAAAGAAATTAATAAATTAATATTCATTGGGTCAACTATGTACTCTTTCAAGATGATATCGTAAAAGATTGATATTTCTATGTTAAGTGACGGTTGTTAATTATTGAATTGACATATAGATTAATAAATAGTAAATAATTTTATCAAATTAAAATATTAATTATTTAAATATTGAAAATAAATAATATGTAATAGTATGAATAAAATAAATATAAAATAATAAATTATTCATTAATTTTGTAAATTGAATAAATATTATATATATTAAAATAATATAGTAGACAAATAAAAATAAATGAATAAATAAAAAAAGTCAAATTATGAGAAAAATTCTTATAATGAACCATTAATAATAGTTGGTTGACATTTAAGACGAATGAGAACCAATTTTCCAAACCATAAACCATCAAATGTCCCATCTCCACACTCTTTTATCTAGAAGCTTGGAATTCAAATTTAATTAAACAATAGTAATTTTAATTTAAAATTTTATGTTTATATAAAAATATTACGAACGTTAAAAGTTTTCAAATTCATAAGCTTCAAATAGTGTGTTTGTGTCGCATCTTATTATTTTGAAATTGGCATATCTCTTGTCCACTCTACTCTCCAACACCAATAGCTGCAATGCTAACATGATATGAAACATATAGTTTATATATAGCCAAGCATGTTAATTACGTAAGGGGAATGTACAATTTCCATATTTCACTTTCGTCATAAATTTAAAACGGCGTGAGCTTCGTTTTAACTTGATTGTCTTGTTTCATTCCCAATGTTTACGTCTGAGTTTTTTCCTTTAATTTTTTTTTTCAATTTATATAGTGATATTTGATTCATTGATTGAATACAAATTTTAAGAATAAAAGGAAAATTTTGAAGTATAATTAAATGAAAAGTTTTAATGTTAAATTATTACTCTCTTCTCCACTTTTACTTGTCTAGTACTATGCGAAAAATATATGTTAGACTTTAGAAAATCAAGAGATAATACATTACTTAATTTCTAAATTGTCATTCTATTTGTTACTCCTTAACAGGCTGGCCAAGTCAATATTAAACAAATAAAAATGAAAAAAGGAAGTACTCCCTTTGTCTCAATTTATGTGACACTTTTTGATTTTCGAGAGTCAAACAATTTAGGTTCGATAAAAAATTTGCGCATGAAATCTTTAATTTTTTGAAATGAAATTTATATATTTGTAAACTATATAAAAGATACTATAAGTCACAATAATTGACAATTCAAAATAATTAAAAAATATATGAAAAATTTATGGTCAAAAATAGATTTGTTCGAATCTTAAAAACTGAAAAGTGCAAGATAAATTGAGGTGAAAAAAATTAAATATACAAAAATATATTATTTTTATAATTTGACTTAAAATAAAAAATCTATGCCGTATAAATTGAGACACGAGTCTTACTATTAGTTAGATTAGAATCTCATATCTTTCTTGACACCAAGAGTCAAAACTAAGAAATTTTGATGATAAGTTTAAATAAATAAGTTGTTTAAGTTATTTATATAGGTTATTGTTTATAACGTAATATATTTTAAAAATAGTCAAGGATATTTTATTAAACTTGTCAATATTATTATACAAACATACGTCAACAACATAGTCAAATAAAAAAATAAAAAATATCGTTCAACAAAAACAAATGATATAATTTATTTAAATAAAATATTTTTAAAATAATATTATAAATAATTAATATGATATAATATAAACAATACGTTACAAAATAGCAGAAGTAAGTAATGCCCAAGTAGGCAGGGCCGGTTAAATGGCCAACTTCGAGGGGGCCAAAATTTATTAAGAAAAAACCATGTGATAATTTATTATTAAAATTAACTATTTTTTTGTTATAAAAAGATATGATATCTTTATTTATATTATTTTATTCTCTTTTAACTTTTTCTTTTCAAATAAAAAAATCAAAAAATAGTTTGTCTTCTTACGTTATGTCTAAGAATGTTCATTATTTTCACCTCATAGAGCATAGGGTTCGAGCTTTAACTACGGAGAAATTTGATTAGAAACGTCATCTCCAAAAGAAATAGAATTAGTTGAAATTTCAATATAAGCTCCGAATAGCGGGAAAAGAAAATCACTGAACAAAATGAATTGCAAATTGATTTTTTTATTTTTTATTTTCTAAGTTTCCAAGCTTTACTTTACAATAAGTATATTAAAGTGTGATATGTTAAATTTTCAAATTCTTAAATTAAAATTTATAATTCTTACTCTATTATTTTTATTTAAAATTTCTCAAATTATTATTTATATAAATTATGTCAATTTTTTCTAATGATGGTCCAGTGAAAGAATGTTATTCAACAAGTTGATAAAATTTCACTTAAAAGTTAAAACTAACAATCGAAAAAGGTTATACTAAAAGAATTGATTATAAAAGTACTAAGTATTAATTTTATATCTAAAAAAATTTGTTCTCTTCATTTTCTTAAAGAAATATTTTATTTTTAAGTTTGTAAGCAGTTGCAAATGGAAAAATTAAAATTATTTTCGACACCAAATACACTCATAATTCTGACATTTCTAGAATTATATGATGGGCAGAACTTCGAAAACTTTAATAAATACAAATAGTATGAGTTTGCCGTAATTTTGGCCTATTGGTGACTTTGTTCCTTCTAGTACTTCTGCTGGAATTTAATTTAACGTTGATTACTTATAATTAGTGTGTATTTTGGGGGACCTGAATTTAAGCGACACATTTTAGATTTTAAGATTTAAAGAATATTTTACAAGAATAATTATATTTATAAAGTTATTAAAGTTCTATTATTTAATAGAAATAACTATATTTTATGTCAAGTTCTAGCTGAATGTTTGTATTATTTTTTTTAAATTATTATTATTATTATTTACACAATGCACTAAATAAGGTATGATATGTTACTATAACTCTCAAGTATCAACCTTTTATTATGTTTCTAAATAACTGAGATTTTCATTATTAAATTACCAACTAATAATTACATATTGTATGCAAATATGATTGATTTACATAATACAATAAGTTGTATATATATATATTCCTAAATACAATATATTCAGTAAAATACTAATTACAAAAGGTATTCATAAAATTCTGAATATAAAAATTTATTCATGCCTTTTTTTCGTTGTATTTTTACATATGTTTTTTTTTATTTATACACTAATACAGTTGTAATTACAATAACTACATAAGGAAATTGTATTACTTGTACAATTAGCATACGAATACTTTGAATTCAAATTGGTGTTTCTATTTATAAAACTTAAAGTATTAATATATCAAGGATACAAGTATTCATAAAATTTTAATTTATTAATATACATCAAACAAGGTAAAGTAGTAATTTTAGCATATGAATACAACATTTGAAAAATGAATACACTACTGTTAACCAAAAAAATGAATACACCAATATACAGTATTATGAATACATTGTTGTTAAATAAGAAAATGAAAAAAAAAAAACAAAACAGAATGTATATGTATCGAAATGTGTAAGTATTCGACTATAAAATTTGAAAAAGCCAACAAACCGTCAATCTATTTTTCGTGAGGTTTTCTATAATACTTAAAGTTTGATGTTAACTTAGATATTTATTTATAAAAATTATAGTATTGATGTATCCAACTATACTTGTATTGCCTAATCAAATTAGATAAATTACTTATGTATCCATATTTACTTATATTCACAAATAACCATTTTATTAATATTACAATACAATTATCTATGTATATAAACATTATACTATATACAAATTTGACAAACAACAAAATTCTCTCTCTACACTCTCTGCTAGCAACGATAACGTAACGGCTGCACTGAACTACGCGTATTCCCTACGCTCCATCTCATAGATCTTCAGCGATCTCTCATCTGTGCTCCGAGCAAGGAAATGGATCCAACATTAAAGGTGACACTCTTCGCAGGGATATATGCAATTTCGTCATGGAAAGAAAAGTATAAAGCAATATAATTTTCATAAAAAAAACAATTTCAATCAAAACCCTATAGAAATAGATATATAAATAAATTTTCATAAAAAAACGAGGAAAAAAATCAGTTAGAAAATACCTTGTAATGAATTTAAATCACAAAAATCACTCATAGAATCATACAAGAAGATCTTGAATTGAAAGGAATTTAGGGGGAAAATTCAAAAAATATGTAATATAGTGATATTGATGAAAGAAAAAATATTGATGATTACATAATTAATTATGAGTGTTATAATAATTTTCTTATTTAATATTTATTTATATTAAATAAATATAAAAAATTAATTATTGATATATAATTAACTTTTCTATTTACTATATAGTTATATTTATATAACATAAAAAAAAATTATAGCTATTTTATTTAAATGTATATTAATGTTTGCTTATTCTGTAATTTTTTCAGAATAAAATATGTAACATAAATTAAAACGAATGATGTATTATATTAAATCGAGAAGTGGACGGCATATGTTTACACGTGAATTAATGACCTCACTAATGGTTGACTAATCATATTTCACAGCAATATTGTTTAACGTTGAAGACTTATAGTATGTTAGGATCTCGTAATTATCTCAATTTATTTAAAATTATGTGATATATTTAAATTTTGAGATTCAAATATATTTAATTTTTATCGTAAAAATAAATCTATTTTTGGTAGTAAATTTTTTATATATCTTTTGAATTATCAATTGTTAAACCTCACCCAATTAATAATCCAATTATAATATCAAAATCGCCATAAACATTACAAAACACGATAAAATTATAGATTCCTGAAAATAACATTCAAAATTATTCGAGTTCGAATCGAAACCCCAATTAAATTTAGGTTGAGCCACTTATTTAGGAGAGACTTTCAATAGGATTCTCTTGAATTAGAAATTTATGATTAAAGGTAGAAAAATTATACATCTCGAATTAATTTATGCACTTTTTTAAAATATAATTTTATAAATATTTATTATTTGTTTTAAAACCTTTAATATATTCTTTTGAAAAAAGTTACCCAGAAGTAACATCACAAAATTGAGACGTAACAATAAATAAGATGAACGTAGTCAGACTTTTAAGTTTATCAAATAATTTTTATTTAGACACTTGAATGTATGATAATTTATTTCTATAGATATTTTTGCCACAAATTTTTAAAAACACTCAATTTGCAATAATTTTCTATTGTTGCATTAATAATGTGACGGGTTTATTAATTTGGAGGGGTTTTATTAGTAATGGGTTGGGTAGTAGATTGATTTATAAATTATACTAATAAGTTAAATTATAACAAATAGTTGAGCGCCACGTATTTAAAAAAATATTTAAATATAAAATCGTTAAATAAGTGGTCAATTTTAAACCAAAAGATGGACGTCAAGGGTATTTTGGACCCAATAGGTGGATGGAAAGAGTATTTTAAAGCCGTGGATGAAGAATAATTTTGTATTATTTCCATTACTTTGAGAGTATTTTAGGCCCTATAAAAAACATGTTTTAATAATGTTACGATTCATGTGAAATGAGCAAATTAAAAAAGTAAATTAATGATCAAAAGGTATAAGTATTTACAATTATTTACACGAAAGACTAATATCTTGTAAATAATTAAATCAATGTATGATAATTTATCGGAATGGTTTGATTTTCTTTTTTTAGTACATTCAGAATCACACCAATCAAATTAGTATCCATTTTTAATCAGTTTTTATTTTGATTACATCTTGATGAGAATAAATATTTTCATAGATAATGCAAAATTATAAAATTTTATGTTGTTATGTAGTTCAAAATAGTAGGGTTAATATTTAGAGTCTATTTGGATGAAATTAAAAGCTGATAAAACTGATTTAAAATTTAAATTTTGACTTATTTTTAGTCAAAAATAACTCATTTTAAAAGTTAAGTGAGGATGCTTTTTTCTTTTCAACTTAAAAGTTATTTTGTATTAACCAAATATATTACTTTTTTGTCTTTAATTCTTTTTTTTTTATTATTATTATTATTATTATTATTATTATTATTATTATACTTATTTTTCAAACACATGAACAATTTTTTTTTCAACTGCATCACTTTTATTCAAACACATAACTACTTATTTTAAAAATAAAACTCAATACTTCAAAAGTACTTTTTAAAAATTACTTTTTTTAAATCAATTCAAATAGACTCTTAATGAAATTATCGGTTTTAGAGAATAAGTACAATAACACAAAATATTATACGAAATTATTTATTTCACACAATTGTGATTCCTAAAAATATTTAATATTAAAATGATAAAATTAGTTTTCTACACTATACCGTATAACTGGTCTGTAAAATAGATATAAAGTCTAATAAATTTAAGTTTTGACTTATTTTAAGTCAAAAATAACTTATTTTAAAAGTTAGGTAAGGATATTTTTTTTTTAATTTAAAAGTCATTTTGTATTGACAAATATATTATTTTTTTGTCCTTAATTCTTTAATTATTATTATTATATTATTATTATTATTATTATACTTATTTTTCAAACACATGAACAATTTTTTTTTCAACTGCATCACTTTTATTCAAACACATAACTACTTATTTTAAAAATAAAACTCAATACTTCAAAAGTACTTTTTAAAAATTACTTTTTTTAAATCAATTCAAATAGACTCTTAATGAAATTGTCGGTTTTAGAGAATAAGTACAATAACACAAAATATTATACGAAATTATTTATTTCACACAATTGTGATTCCTAAAAATATTTAATATTAAAATGATAAAATTAGTTTTCTACACTATACCGTATAACTGGTCTGTAAAATAGACATAAAGACTAATAAATTTAAGTTTTGACTTATTTTAAGTTAAAAATAACTTATTTTAAAAGTTAGGTGAGGATATTTTTTTTTAATTTAAAAGTCATTTTGTATTGACAAATATATTATTTTTTTGTCCTTAATTCTTTAATCATTATTATTGTTATATTATTATTATTATTATCATTATTATACTTATTTTTCAAACACATGAACAATTTTTTCTTTCAACTGCATCACTTTTATCCATACACATAACTATTTATTTTAAAAATAAATCTCAACACTTTTAAAACTACTTTTTAAAAG
The DNA here is from genome assembly GCA_027704805.1 of Solanum corneliomulleri. Taxonomy (NCBI): domain Eukaryota; kingdom Viridiplantae; phylum Streptophyta; class Magnoliopsida; order Solanales; family Solanaceae; genus Solanum; species Solanum corneliomulleri. Next base: position 64,183,969 of record JAKWIY010003060.1, on the reverse strand, counting down.
TTATTTTTTTAAGTCAATCCAAATAGACTCTTAATGAAATGGTCTGTTTTAGAGAATAAGTACAATAACTCAAAATATTATACGAAATTATTTATTTCACACAATTATGATTCCTAAAAATATTTAATATTAAAATGATAAAATTAGTTTTCTACACTATACCGTATAACTAGTCTGTAAAATAGACATAAAGACTAATAAGTTTAGCATCAAGGTTGTACACTGTTCAAAGTCATATTTTTGATTGATGTGAAGTACACAATCAAAATATGTACATTAAACTAATTCAAAGAAAAAATCGAAGGAGCACACTTAAATTCGTTAGTTCGAGAACAAATTATCTTAAAATAATCTTACTGTAATAATACTAATATCTCGAATAACCTATTTATAATGTTATTTCAATTAAATATGAAATAAATTCAAACTAAAATTAATCCCCATATTAGTAGGAAAGGGATTCCCAAGCCTATTAGGATTTGATATATCAAAACCTACCACAATTGTAATATGTACTATATATATAAAAACTCATTTTTATCCTCTGACATTATAGCATAACTCAAAAACAAGAAAGCTGAGGTATTAATAACAAATATGGTGAAGGAAACAGAATGTCATTCTTCATTAAAAGGAGGAAGAATTAACAGTAGCTATACACATGGCTTCTCTTCTTCTCAAATTCAAACTATTTCTTCCTTTTGTGAAACTCTTGTGCCACCTTGTAATAACAGTGATAATTCATTCTTTGCTTCTTCTGGGGCTCACCCTCCATCCACTAATGAGGTAAATTTAAGTCTTTTTTTCCGTTTTTTGAGCTTCTTGTTGTTGTTGTCGTTGTTTCTTGAAAAGACATTTTTTTTGCAAAAAAGATTGTGTTTTTATTGTGATGTGGTGGTGTTTTTGTGATAAAGCATGGTTCTTTGTAACTATCTTCTAAATTCTGAAAAGGGCACTCTTTTTTGCTAACAAGGTTGTTTTTTGAAGTGTGATGTGATGGTCTTTTTGTGATAGAGAATTGGTCTTTGTAACTATCTTCTATTATTGGTTTGAGGGTGTTTTATTTTGTCACCTGTCTTTTTAACCTTTTCGTTTTTTGCAGTTTAGTGATTCTTGAAAAGACCCTTTTTTGCTAACTAGATTCTTCATTTAACTTTTTTTTTTTTTTTTTTTGTATGAGTGTTAAAGCATTGTTTTTTTTTTTTTTTTTTTTGTGATTTTCCACTATTGGTAATAAAGCATTGGTCTTTGCTATACTCATACTATAGATTTTGAGGGTATTTTTTCCTGTCCACTTTTTTTTTTTTGCAGTTGACTGATTCTTGAAAAGACCCTTATTGGCAAACAAGATTTTTGTTTTAATATGATGGGCTTTTTGTGTTAAAGCATTGTTCTTTATTATATTCCAATATTGGTTATCAAGCATTGGTCTTTGCTATCCGCTAGTATTGGTTTTGAGGTTTTCTTTCTGGTTCTCTGTGTTGATATTTTGTTTTGATTGGTTGGTGAATAGGTTGCAGAGCTACTGGTGAAGAGGAGCAAGCCTGAGGCATTGTTGGTAATAAGGATAGTTGTGTTTTTGTTAACAACAAGATTAGGGAGTCTTCTGCTTTGTGGTAGAGTCTGTTTGGATAAAAGATGGCCTTTTGTTCACAACTTTTCTGAATTAGCCTTAAAGGATAGAGAAGCTCTTCTACAAAGATGGTCCAGAGAAGCTTTTCTCATTCCACTAAGGATTACCTTCTTGATGATCAAAATTGTCTATTTGTTCATCTTCTTCTCTTGGGTAATGTTCCTATCTTGTCCTACTTGACCATTTGTCTATTATATAAGTTTTATCTTCAAGTATTTCTGGGAGTTGTCAGCTCATGCCCATCACACTCTTTTTTTTTAAAAAATACAGTACTAGTGATAAGCCTCAATTATTAGATTCGTTCGTGTTTATGAATCATCATTGATAACATATTGGAATTTGGAACTAACCTTGACTTTGGAAACTTGGTGTTTGCGGTGCAGACTGATGAAAATTGCAAGAATCCTACATGGGAAGCCATTGGATATCATCTTCCAGAGACAACAGAGGCTCTATATGGAAACAAGAAAGAAAGACCACTTGAAAGGGGGATTGTGGAAACCGTAAATGAGAGTGATGAAACTCTGAAAGAATCTTTATCTAAGAAAGATGTAGTTATAACTGAGGATACAAAAGACAACATCTTTAAGATTGAATGTGATGTTTTGATTGTCGGTTCTGGATGTGGTGGAGGTGTTGCAGCTGGAATCCTTGCGAAATCAGGTTACAAAGTCGTCGTGCTAGAAAAAGGACATTACTTTGTGCCTGAAGATTATTCTGGTCTTGAAGGACCTTCTTTGAGTGAGTTATATGAGACAGGTGCAATGCTTAGTAGTCTTGATGGAAAGGTAATGATTATGGCTGGAACAACAGTTGGCGGTGGATCAGCCGTAAACTGGTCCGCTTCTATCAAAACACCAAATGATGTTCTTGAAGACTGGTCTGTGAATCACAAGATTTCATGGTTTGGAACTTCTGAATATCAGTCTGCTATGGATGCAGTATGCAAACGGATTGGTGTAACGGAGAATTGTTCTGAGGAAGGACTTCAGAATCAAGTAATACGAAAAGGGTGTGAAAATCTTGGTTTGATAGTTGAGAAAATACCAAGAAATTCTTCAGAGAATCATTATTGTGGTTCTTGTGGTTATGGTTGTAAAACAGGAGACAAGAAAGGGACTGATTCCACTTGGCTTGTCGATGCTGTTAATGCAGGGGCTGTTATCTTGACTGGATGTACTGCAGAAAGGTTCATACTGGAAGATGGTAAAATGAGAAAAACATGTCTTGGAGTAATTGCTACAACTGAAAGCAAGAAGATCACTAGGAAGCTACATATCAAAGCTCGTGCCACGATTTCTTCCTGTGGAGCTCTCTTCACACCTCCTTTGCTGCTTTCCAGTGGATTGCAGAACAAGAACATTGGTACAAACCTCCATCTCCACCCCGTTCTTTTGGCGTGGGGATACTTCCCCGAATCCATGTATGAAATCAAAGGCAAAAATTACGAGGGAGGAATAATGACATCCCTTCATAAGATGGTACCTGAAGAAACCAATGCACAGGCCATAATAGAAGCAACAGCTGTGGGTCCTGCTTCTTTCGCCAGTTTGTTTCCATGGACTTCTGGTCAGGATATGAAGGAACAGATGACAAAGTACTCACGAACAGTAACTCTGTTAGCATTGGTAAAAGATCAAGGTCGAGGAGAAGTAAAGAAAGCAGGGAGGATAAAATACAGCTTGGATAGAATAGACAAAGAGAATATCAAAGCTGGATTAAGAAGGGCATTGAGGATACTGATTGCAGCAGGAGCAGTTGAAGTGGGAACATATCGAAGCGATGGACAGAAAATCAAATGTAAAGACATAAAGAATGAAGAGTTAGAAGAGTTTGTTGATACAGTTGAAGCTCCTGAAGGGCCAATGTCTAAAGAAGAAAACTGGACAGTTTATGCCTCTGCACATCAAATGGGAAGCTGTCGGATGGGATCGAGCAAGGAAGATGGCGCAGTGGATGAAAACGGAGAATGTTGGGAGGCGAAAGGCTTATATGTATGTGATGGAAGTGTGCTTCCTACTGCAGTTGGTGTCAATCCCATGATCACTATACAGTCTACTGCTTATTGCATTGCAAAGAGAATAGCAGAGTCATTACATAATGAAAAGCTAGTTTAAGACATATATGTAATGTAATGAAATAAATGTGCATTTCTCACTTAGTTTTGTAATCTCAGCTCGAAAATAAAAGATGTCATTTCCATTTCAATCAATAACAGCAGTATTTTCGTTCAATAATTGTGCGCCACTATTCACCTACGTGCAAATTCAACCACTGACTAGCAAACATATGAAACTCGTAAAACAATTAACAAAGACAGATCAAATAGAATAGATGGATCGATAACAAATCGATTTGTACAACTTAGAACGAAAATACATTTTAAGAGTTAACACCACATTCTTAGAATTGAAAATTTTAACAACTCATAATTCAATTACAAAGCAAATATGTTAAAAAATAAAGAGAATTTCTTTAGACAAATATATTCTTCATTAAAATATAAGATCGATAACTCTTTTACACTGCCGCAATCAGCGCATTTCGTACTTGGTATGTCCTTCCAAACTAGCTCCGGATTGGATTTTGTGGCTTCTATTCAGATTTTAAAGTTTTATTATATCGGTTTTCGCGTTCAAGCTCTTTCATTTTTATTATATAATGAAAAAAAGAACAACTTTCACATATAGCAAAACAAAAGAAGCTATTTCGCTATACATATATACAAAAGAAGCTGGATATTTCACTATATATATATATATATATAAACAAAAAAAGCTGACTATTTCGCTATACATATATACAAAAAAGTAATTGTATAATCTGTTTCGGTATACATATACAAAAGAATTAATTATATAATTTGTATTTGTATAAAGCGAAAAACAGCGAAAGACACAAGAAAACTTGCAGGAGAAGACCATGTTTCCTATTAGTTTGTTTGTTTCCATAGTTTTTTTTCTTCATAATTTTATATCGTTTCTCAATTCGTATTTAAACCAATATGTATGCTATTAATATTTGTATTTATTCAAAATCTCATGTTGCATAGCTTATGGATCTTATATTTGTTTTTAATTTATATTCATTCCAAAGGTATACCAACTAGTTATGAATTTTATTTAAAAATGATTACAACAAATATTCATTTATTGTTTTTCAGTTTTATTTTCACTTTTCATCATATTATTTTTGTATTTTATTTATCATTATAAAAAATACAATATAATAACTAGAATGTATACAAATAAAAAATAATATACCTATTGGAATGAATACGACTTAGGAAAGGAAACAGAATATGAAGAGAAAAATAAATATACAATGAAAAAAATATATAAATACAAATATGTTTATTAAATAACCACAGATTCATTTGACATACGTATTGGAATGAGTACGAACTAATAAATAAATACGAGTTTCATTATACAAAATAAAACATGAAAACTAGAATGAATACAAATACAAATACAAATGACATACATATAAATAACGGAAAAGGGTCTAAAATACCTTTAGAGTATTGGAAATGGTACAAAATTATCCTCCATCCACCTATTGGCTCCAAAATACCTTTCTCACCCACCTATTGGGTCCAAAATACCCTTGTCATCCACCTTTTGGTTCAAAATTGACCACTTATTTAACGGTTTTATATTTAAACTACGGAAAAGGACCTAAAATACCCTTGAAGTATTGAAAATGGTATAAAATTACCCTTCATCCACCTATTGGCTCCAAAATGCCCTTTTCATCTATCTATTGGCTCAAAAATACCTTTGTCATCCACAATTGGGTTCAAAATTGACCACTTTTTTAATTGTTTTAAAATTAAACTCTTTAAATATTTTTAAAAATACTTGGTGTTCAACTATTGATTATAATTTTAATTTACTAATATAATTTATAAATCAACTCACTACCCACTCATTACTAACTAAACCTCACTCAATTAATAATCCAATTATAATATCAAAATCTTCATAAACACTACTAAAACACGATGAAATTATAGATTCCTGAAAATGATATCCAAAATTATTCGAGTCCGAATCAAAGCCCCAATTAAATTTAGGTTGGCTGCTTATTTAGGATGACACTTTCTTTCAAAATTGAATTAGAAAATTATGTTTAAAGGTAAAGAAGTAATACATTCCGAATTAATTCATGCACTTTTTTTTAAATATAATTTTATAAATATTTATGATTTGTTTTAAAACCTTTAATATATTATTTTGTAAAAAAGTTAACTATGAAGTAACATCACATAATTGAGAAGTAAGAATAATTAAGATGAACATAGTCAAACTTTTAAGTTTATCGGTGATTTTTATTTAGCCACTTGAATGTATGATAATTTACTTCTATAAATTTTAAAAATACTCAATTGGCAATAACTTGCATTAATAAGGTGACGGGTTTATTAAGAGGAATTTAATTAGTAATGGGTGGGTAATGGATTGATTTATAAATTAAACTAATAACTTAAATTATAACAAATAGTTGAGCACCACGTATTTTAAAAAATATTTAAATAGTTTAAATATAAAACCGTTAAATGAGTGATCAATTTTGAACCAAAAGGTGGATGACAAGAGTATTTTGGACCCAATAGGTGGGTGGGAAGGATATTTTGGAGCCAATAGGTGGATGGAGGGTAATTTTGTACCATTTTCAATATTTCAAGGATATTTTAGGCCCTTTTCCATTTAAACTATTTAAATATTTTTTAAAATACGTGGCGCTCAACTATTTGTTATAATTTAACTTATTAATATAATTTATAAATCAATCCACTACCCACCCATTACTAATTAAATCCATCTAAATTAAGGAACATGTCACATTATTAATGCAAGCTACTACCAATTGAGTGTTTTTAAAAATTATATAGAAGTAAATTATCATACATTCAAGGGGCTAAATAAAAATCACCGATAAACTTAAAAGTCTGACTATGTTCATCTTAATTATTCTTACGTCTCAATTATGTGATGTTACTTCATAGGGTATTTTTTTTTTAAAATAATATATTAAAGGTTTTAAAACAAATCATAAATATTTATAAAATTATATTTTAAAAAAAGTGTATGAATCAATTCGGGATGTACTACTTCGTTACCTTTAATCATAAATTTCTAATTCAATTTTGAAAGAAAGTGTTCTCCTTTATAAGCGGCTCAACCTAAATTTAATTGGGGCTTCGATTCGGATTCAAATAATTTTGAATGTTATTTTCAGGAATCTATAATTTCATCGTGTTTTAGTAGTGTTTATGACAATTTTGATATTATAATTGGATTATTAATTCGGTAAGGTTTAGTTAGTAATGAGTGGGTAATGAGTTGGTTTATAAATTATATTAATAAATTAAAATTATAATCAATAGTTGAACGCCAAGTATTTTAAAAAATATTTATAGAGTTTAATTTTAAAACAATTAAAAAAATGGTCAATTTTGAACCCAAATGTGGATGACAAGGGTATTTTGAAGCCAATAGGTGAATGAAAAGGGTATTTTGAAGCCAATAGATGGATGAAGAGTAATTTTGTACCATTTTCAATACTTTAAGGGTATTTTAGACCCTTGTCCGATATTAAATTTACTCTTTTTTCCGCTGCTATTTTTCCTTCTTGATTACCTATTTTCAACATTTTTTTTTGTTATCTTCACTTGCAACTTCTAACTTTCTTATCTTCTCATGTTGAATTGTGTAATTTTCATAATTCGATTTCCTATTGTGAGCTTCCATGTTTGTAAGTTGGGTTTTAAAATGACCCTTTAAATTTAAATTTTAATGCTGAAATTAATTTGTACATTTAAGTGATGAATTTCTTTTCATATCATAACTTTTTAAATTCATCCATTATGAGATTTATGATTACGGTTAAAAGCAATATCAATGTACTCATTTATCAAGAAAATAATAATTTAAAATATATGATGAATAGCGTAACTACAGAATGTAACTCACTTTTGTGCTCTCAACTCACTTATGTAGAGTTATATTCAGCTTCCATTGATTTGATCTTATAAATCGGCAGGATGATGATGACTCTGATTAACAAAATGTATGCATTAATATAAATGATTTTGAAAACATAACATTTAAGTAATGAAATATAAAAGCCATTTAAAAATTGATGGTATACATAACATTTATGAGAATTAGATTGGTTAAACTTGGAATATTAAAGTTTCTAACTAAAATCTAAATATGTGTACCATATTAAGATGTCTAGCAATTCGAATGACTTTTTGTTGTTTAATGTTTAAGGATATTTCGGCTTTTAAAGGATATAATTTACTGCCTGTTGTTATGAAACACTTCATTTACCAAACTTCATTTTAAAATTCCGTGAATTAATTCTATCTAGTCTAGAAATATAATGGATTATTAATATTTAATTATTATTTAATATTTTATCTTAATAATAACACTTCATCTACCTAACTCCATTTTAGAATTCCATAAATTATTTTTATCTAAAAATATAATGGATCAATACCATATAGTTATTATTTAATATTTTATTAATTATATTTTTTAATAATATTTAAATTTAGTAAAGGGGTAAAATCGTAATTCAACTTTGAAGTTAATATCTTCCCACTTATAATAATACTAGTTGCAGGGCACGTGTGTTGCGCGTGTATCTCATGTTAATTTTTATATTCATTATAACAATTAGAATTCTACGAGTACATCCATGTAACGAATAATAAAATGCAACAATTACAAATAAAATTTTAAAATTGTGACAACAAACATCAAATGAGGAATCTTATTTTAATGTTTTAAATTTATCAACAAACTGTAAATTAGAACTTTAGATAGTAATTAGTCAATTTGCATATATATATAGTCACAAAAAATTAACTTTATCCTAAATAAAAATATTGCTAAAACAATCAGAAATTTATGGGAAATCAAATTAAAGAAGTTTAATAGAGAGAAAAACATATACAAAATAAACAAAGAAAAAAAACATGCAACAACATATACATTCTTTTGAAGCCTTTAATCATAACAATATGTATATGGAAAAAGAAATACAAAATCACTATATATTTTTTCGAGTTTTTATCGTCCCTTCTCTCATAAACAATTATAATTCAAGAGACTTCTTCATTTAGTTAAAGTATGAATCAAATAGAATAATAATAATATAAGCGGTACACTATTTAAATTATAGAATGAAAAGAATAACCTTAGTTAGGATACTCATGAAACAAATAAAGATGTATATGGAATAGGGTAATTAGATTGTGTAAGTTATGAAGATGAATATATTAATCCTTATCACAATGAAAAAAAAATACAATGACTGCAATTATTATTCAAAATAATAGTAGCAATTAAAGTTACACAAAGTAATTTGTCTAAAATATTACCTATGAAACATTGCAAATCTTTTGTGGGCATTAATTATGGTCTTTATATATTGATTTAACTCAATGGTCTTATAATAAGATACTTTACGTTTTAGTATTAAAAAAATATTTAAAAATTGGAACTAATTTAGTCTTTAAAAGGGTAGAAATGCCTAATATTTATTTATGAATATTGTCTTTAACTTTTTGACTTCAACGAGAATTTTCAATATTTAGTGTGACCTATAGAATGATTACTATTTAATATTTAACTAAATAAATATTTTATAATACTTCAATTTAACATGGGATAAATGATAAATTAATTTTATACTCTGTTATTTAAATCTTAAGATTAAAGAGAGGATGCCATATCAGAAAGAAACATCATGCATTAGGATTGTACCATATATAATCAAAAAGAACATACACAATGAAATTAATTTTATACAATGACAGAAGATTAAAGAAATACAAAAAATATTATGAACAACATATCCCAAAATTGTAGTCCACCTTACTTTTTTTTTCCTATTAATCTACTAACATATTATCTAAATATATCAAAAAAATCATTAAATATATACACACCATTGAGTAATTAAAATATTTATATTTAATTAAATAATAAATTAAATTTTAATTTAATGAAAGGTTAAAATAGTAATTTACTTTTTTATGATGGAGCTTCCGACTTTTATATATGATTTAAAATACAACTTCCCATATAGCCGTTATAGGAGCGTGAGAGAAAACTCGGTGTTTTCTGGGAAGCTATCTGTGATGGACGACACAGTGTTGATCCTGTTCCTACCGGTGAGTTCGATCTTCAGCTTAAACGTATCAATTTTATTTCAACGAAGCTTCTGGTGGACGCTATGTTCCTAGGGCTGTTCTTATGGATCTGGTCCGTATTTACAGATCTTCTGTTTTGATAACTTTTTAGGCAGTCTGGTGCTGGGAATAATTAGGGGAAAGGTCATTATACTGAAGGCGCTGAGTTGATTGATGTTTTTCTTGATGTTGTTCATAAAGAGGCGGAGAATTGATGCAAGGTTTTGTTCATCGATTTCTTTATGAATTTATGAATTCTTGATGTTGCCTTTAGTGTCTGCTTTCGTTTTCATTATGAATTTCATAGTTATTCTTCGAATTGGTAGTTAACGGTGCAAATATTTGATCTATTTCTCATTTTTCATTAGGTTTTGTAGTTCTTAATCTTGAATTAGGTCTATCTAGATTGCTAATTAAATTTATTGGTAATTCTTAGTTATTCAATTGATGGGGTTTTTGATTTATGCTTTCCTTTTGTCATTGAAGTTTATAGCACATTCATTTTCATCTTAATGTAGAAAGTGTAAACATTTTGTGTTGAACTCTTGGAACTCAAAAATTAGTTTCTCTGTTCTTCTGTTTCTCTGGGTAACTGTGTTGTACTATCTTGTTCCATCTTAAATAGTTAAAATGCACAGCTTTTGGTCTGCATGAACTTTTCATTGACATTTATGATTTCTGTGACACTTTACCAATCGGTTGGAAAGTCTGGACTGTGTCTTGATTATGGGCATGTTTCCTTTAGATAAGTGTCTAAGGTTTCAAGGTAGATGTGTGGATTGTTGAGAAAAGGAATTTTTTTTCTAGAAAGAGAAGTACTTCTGTAATTGTTCACTCTTGAACTGTTATTTTCAAGAGATGGTACTTCAGCACCATCAAGTTCCACAACCAGTGACTCCCATAAGAATACAAGTATCATAGTCCATCTCTTGAACTGTAATTTTTAAGATAATCATAAGCACAAGCATAGGACAAGAAAAATCTGTGATCATTTTTTTCATTATCACATTAAGAAGTAACTATTCCCCTTAACGGAAATGCTTTTTCATGGGATAAATTATATGATTGTTTTAAGCTACTCTGCAGCTCCACATCTGATTCCCATCTGAGTCTATGTGGAATTAAAAATGCTTGTCCACTGGTTGTGTAGATGCTGACTACAAAGGGTGTGGAAGAGGCCGTTGAAGCTGGGAAACATGCATGACTCAGCATCGCTGCGAGAAGGTAATTTTGTTGCTAAAGCTTGTAACATTTGGATTTTTTTTTACTTCCATTTCACAAGGATAAGCTTTTAAAGATCTTTCATTTTTAGCTAGAGTTCTTTTTTGATTGTTTTTTTGGGGTAAATAAAACAATTTTATTTAGACCAAATTAGCTCATTACAAAATGAAACAGTGCTGTCCAACTGTTTCTCTATGTATAAAATAACCAGAAGAAAATTGAAAATTATTTGGACTCCTTTTACATATCCTATCAAAATAGTAATATATTGACTCTACTGTTCAAAGTTCCCTTTTCAAACTTGGTTATCAGGTTCTTGTTGTTGTCTGTCACACCAATGATTTTGTGTCATATCTATCAGCATGGGTTGCCGTGTCTTCCAGTCTCTCCTCGTGTATGTATGCATAAAGTTATTTCTCTACATATTCTTTCCATCTTATAACTATTGTTTTGGAATCTGATCAAGTTGCGCTCTCTCCATATAACAACTATCACCAAACCAAACAAGCAGCTGATATAACAACCCACTCTACTTCATCCTGCCAAGTACCATTTGTTCTCTGTATGTTCACCCATAGTATCATCTTACGCCATAGGCTTTGTGTCACAGTGCGTTCGAAGAATAAGTGGTCTCTTGTTTTATCAGCAGATTGGCAGAATACACATGTAGGAAGAACATTTATGCCGAACTTCTGTAATCTGTCATCTGTAGCAAGCCTTATTTAGTAGAGCCAACCATAGAGAGAATTTATGTTGTGGATGGATACTAGGATGCCCTGTTAGTCACTTCTAAGGTACTTAGGTAGCTGAGGGGGGCATAAAAACATACATCATTTTTATCAAGAACTTGTTAACTGTAATCTGTTTCTCAGATCACCTAGGATTGTAGGAGGAGCATCATAGGTGCAGGCCCAAGTAGTCATATTGCAAATAAAATGGCTAATATGATTCCTTGAACCTCAAACAACCATTTATGCCTTTCTGAGTAACAAACGAAAGTAGATCGGGAAGCAGCAAAAACCTTCAACCTTATGGTTTTATGAAGTTCTTTCATCAACGGCAAAGTCTTTGCTGCCTGAGAAACTATCCAAACCCCATTTTAAATATGCCTCAATTTTTACTGTTCATATACAAAAGCTGCAATCTTTTTCACTCTAGGGTGCAAAGTGGAAGCTTTAATATAAGGTTCACTGTAGATTTATTCTTATGTTATTAGATATAAAACATATTTGTTTCTTTTTCTTTGGTTTGGATAAGAGCCTTATATATGAGTTTAACTAATATTTGATACTTTCCTATGTATTTGCAGGACTTTGGCAGCCGGGGGAAGGGGGAAAGGGCTAGGGGGGTTGGGGTGGGGAGGGTAAGGGGTAGGGTAGGAGGGTAGGGGTTGGGTAGGGGTCGGGTCATGTAGGGGTTGGGTGAGGGGTAGGGGTCGCATAGGGTAGGGGGGGGGTAGGGTAGGATTGTATGTAGGGGTATGGGTAAAGGGCCCCTCAGGGCGCAGCGCGCCTCAAGGTCCGAGGAGGCGGGTAGGGGTCGGGTAAGGGGTAGGGTAGAGGGGTTAGGGGGTGGGGTTAGGGGGCCTCGGGGCGCGGCGCCTCCAGGTCCGGGGGTGGGGGGTAGGGTAGGGGGCCTCGAGGCGCGGCGCCTCGAGGTCCGGGGGGGGGGGGGGGGGTAGGGTTGGGGGCCTCGGGGCGCGGCGCCTCGAGGTCCAGGAGGGGGGGTAGGGTAAGAGGCCTCGGGGCGCGGGGTCCGGGGGGGGGGGGGGGGGGAGTAGGGTAGGGGGCCTCGGGGCGCGGCGCCTCGAGTTCCGAGGGGGGGGGGTAGGGTAAGGGGCCTCGGGGCGCGGCTCCTCGAGGTCCGAGGGGGGGGGGTTATGGTAAGGGGCCTCGGGGCGCGGCGCCTTGAGGTCCGAGGGGGTTAGGGTAGGGGGCTCTAGGCGCGGTTCCAGGGTTCTAGGGCCTCGGGCGGGCCCGGGGAGGTGGGGTAGGGGTAGGGGGGTAGGGTAGGGGGCCTCGGGGCGCGGCGCCTCGATGTCGGGGGGCCGGGGGAGGGGGGTAGGGTAGGGGGTAGGGTAGGGGGGCCTCGGGGCGCGGCGCCTCGAGGTCCGGGGGGGTAGGGGGTAGGGTAGGGGTTAGGGTAGCGCCGTCCGGGGGGAGGGGTTAGGGTAGGGTGCCTCAGGGCGCGGCGCCTCGAGGTCTGGGGGGGGGGTAGGTAGGGGGGCCTCGGGGCGCCGAGGCCCGGCGCCTCGAGGTCTGGGGGGGCCTGGGGGGGGGGGGGGGTAGGGTTGGGGGCCTCGGGGCGCGGCGCGCTCGAGGTCTGGGGGGGCCTGGGGAGGGGGGTAGGGTAGGGGGCCTCGGGCGAGCGGCGCCTCGAGGTCCGGGGGGGGGTGGGGGGAGGGGGGGTTAGGGGGCGTAGGGGTAGGGGGGAGGGCCTCGGGGCGCGGCGCCTCGAGGTCCGGGGGCCTGGGGGGGGTAGGGGTAGGGGGCCTCGGGGCGCGGCGCCTCGAGGTCCGGGGTGCCGGGGTAGGGGTAGGGGGGGGCCTCTCGGGGCGCGGCGCCTCGAGTTCCGGGGGCCTGGGGGGGGTAGGGTAGGGGGCCTCGGGGCGCGGCGCCTCGAGGTCCGGGGTGCCGGGGGAGGGGGTAGGGGGGCCTCGGGGCGCGGCGCCTCGCGGTCCGGGGGGGGTGGGTAGGGGGCCTTGGGGCGCGGCGCCTCGAGGTCCGGGGGGGGGGGTAGGGTAGGGGGCCTTGGGGCGCGGCGCCTCGAGGTCCGGGGGGGGGGTAGGGGGCCTCGGGGCGCCGCCTCGGGGCGCGGCGCCTCGAGGCCCCCAACCCTACCCCCCCCCAGGGTAGGGTAGGGGGCCTCGGGGCGCGGCGCCTCGAGGTCTGGGGGGGTAGGGTAGGGGGCACGGGGGAGGGGCGCGGCGCCTCGAGGTGCGGGCGCCTCGACGTCCGGGGGTAGGGTAGGGGGCCTCGGGGCGCGCGCCTCGAGGTCCGGGGGGGTAGGGGTAGGAGGCCTCGGGGCGCGGCGCCTCGAGTCCGGGGGGGTAGGGGGCCTCGGGGCGCGGCGCCTCGAGGTCCGGGGGGGTAGGGGGCCTCGGGGCGCGGCGCCTCGAGGTCCGGGGGGGGGGTAGGGGGGCCTCGGGGCGCGGCGCCTCGAGGTTCGGGGGGTGGGGTAGGGGTAGAAATAATTCTTTTTTTAAAGTTGCTTATTTTTTTTAGATCTACGTGGTAATTTCAATTACCTTATTCGATTTGACTTTATGTTTTCCTTATTATATATGGTCAAAATTCGATAAATGTAAAACTAAAATTCCTATCTCAGTTTTTGAGATATACGTGGTAACCTTATCCGATTTGCTCAATCGAACATCGGAGGCACGATTTATGTGGGTTCATTTTTAAAATTTTCTTATTTTTTTGAAATATACATTGTAAACTCAATTTCCTTATCATAGTGTGTAGTGTTTTTTCGCGTAGATATCAAAAAAATAAGTGGATTGAAAAAAACCCGCCTCAATCAGACATCAGAGGCACAATTTATGTCTGTCTGAAGTACGGACAACTACCCCTTTTACGTTATATTTGGTGAAATTTCAAATGACCGTAGCTTTTACCTCAAATATCTTTTAAATGAGATTCTTTTTTCTATATTACCCTATATATAGTCCAAAATTGATATATGTAACACTATCAATGATATCTCAGTGTTTGATATTTTTTCGCGTAGATAAGCAGATTGAAAAAAAATTACTTGATCGGACGTCAGAGGCACGATTTATGGCCGTTTGAAGTTCAAAAATTCACAACTACCCCTTTTACGTTACATTCGATGAAACTTCAAACGACCATAACTTTTGCCTCGACTATATGGGTTAAACTCAATTACCTTATCCGTCTGACTTTCATTTTTTCCTTATAATTTTACCCTATTTATGGTCAAAAAATGATAAATGTAAAACTATAAATCATATCTCAGTGTTTGATGTTTTTTCGCGTAGATATCGAAAAAATAAGTAGATTTAAAAAAAATCGCTACGATCGATGAGGCACGATTTATGGAATTTGAAGTTCAAAAATTCCCCCTTTTACGGTACATTTTGTGAAACTTTAAATGACTTAACTTTTGCCTTGAATATATTTTAGAAGCTATTCTTTTTTTAAAGTTGGTTATTTTTTTGAGATCTACATGGTAATTTCAATTACCTTATCCGATTTGACTTTCAGTTTACCTTATAATTACCCTATATATTGTCAAAAATTGATAAATGTAAAACGATAAATCCTATCTCAGTGTGTGGTGCTTTTTCGCGCTGATTGAACAAACAAATCGCCTAGATCGAACATCGAAAGCACGGTTTATGTCTGTTTGTGAAGTTCACAAAATTCACAACTACCCCTTTTACGTTACATTTGGTGAATCATCAAATGACCGTAACTTTTGCCTCAAATATCTTTTAGAGGCGATTGTTTTTTTAAAATTGCTTATTTTTTTTAAATATATCTACGTGTATATATAGTCAAAAACTGATAAATATAAAAATATAAATTCTATCTTAGTGTGTGTTGTTTCTTCGCATAGATATCAAAAAAATAAGTAGATTGAAAAAAATCGCATCAATCGGACATCGGAGGGACGATTTATGTCAGTTTGAAGTTCAAAAATTCAGAACTACCCCTTTTACGTTAAATTTTGGTGAAACTACTTTTGTCTCGAATATCATTTGGAGGCTACATTTTTTTAATAAAACTTGCTTATTTTTTCGAGATCTACGCGATAGACTCAATCCCTTTCATTTTTCCCCTATATATGGTCAAAAACAATAAAAGTAAAACTATAAGTCATATGGCCGTGTGTGGTATTTTTTTGCGTAGATATTTAAAAAATAATCGATTGGACATCGGATGCGCGTTTTATGTGCATTTGAAGTTAAAATTTTTACAAGTATCCCTTTAACGTTACATTTGTTGAAACTTAAAATCGCCGTAACTTTTTCTCGAGTACCTTTTGGAGACGATTTTTTTAAACTTGCTTATTGTTTCGAGATCTACGTGGTAGACTCAATCCCTTTGTCCAATATGACTTTCATTTTTCCTTATAATTTTGCCCTATATGGTAAAAAATTGATAAAGGTAAAACTATAACTCCTATGGTCGTGTATGGTGTTTTTTCGTCAAAAAAATAATCAGGATTGAAAAACAATTTGACTCGATCGAACATCGGATGCACGTTTTATGTTCGTTTGAAGTTCAAATTTTCACAAGTACCCCTTAAACGTTACATTTGTTGAAACTTCAAACGGCCGTAACTTTTTCCTCGAGTATCTTTTGGAGGCAATTTTTTTAAACTTGCTTATTTTTTGAGATCTACGCGGTAGACTCAATCCCTTTTTCCTATATTACTTTTATTTTTTCCTTATAATTTTGCCCTTAGTATGATAAAAAACTGATAAACGTAAAACTATAAGTCCTATGGCCGTGTGTGGTGTTTTTCGCGTAGATATTGAAAAATAATCAGGTTGAAAAAAAATCCCCTCGATCGAACATCAGAAGCGATTGAAGTTCAAATTTTCACAAGTACCATTTAACGTTAAATTTGTTGAAACTTCAAATGACCGTAACTTTTTTTCTCAAGTATCTTTTGGAGGCGATTCTATTTTGAAACTGTCTTTTTTTTTTTGAGATCTATGCGGTTATCTCAATCCCTTTTTACGATTTGACTTTCATTTTTTTCCATATAATTTTGCCCATGGTCAAAAACCGATAAATGTATAACTATAAGTCCTACGCGGTGTGTGATGTTTTTTCGCACAGATATCGAAAAAATTATAAGTTTGGACAAATAATTCGACTCGATCGGACATCAGATGCGTGTTTTATGTCCATTTGAAGTTCAATTTTTCACAAGTATTCCTTTAATGTTACATTTGTTGAAACTTCAAATGGCCGTAACACTTTACTCGAGTATCTTTTGGAGGCAATTTTTTTTAAAACTTACTTATTTTTTTGAGATCTACATGGTAGACTCAATCTCTTTTTCCGATTTGACTTTCATCTTGTCCTTATAATTTTGCCCTATATATGGTCAAAAAGCGATAAACGTAAAACTATAAGTCCTATGGCTGTGTGTGTTGTTTTTTCGCGTAGATATAGAAAAAATAATAAGGTTGGAAAAATAATATCGCCTCGATCGAAAATCGGGTGCATGTTTTATTTCTGTTTGAAGTACCTCTTTCACGTTACATTTGTTGATATTTCAAATGATTGTAACTTTTTCCTCAAGTATCTTTTGGAGGTGATTTTTTTTATAACTTGCTTATTTTTTCGAGATCTACTCGGTAGAATCAATCCTTTTTTGATTTGACTTTCATTTTTTCCTTATAATTTTGCCCTATATATGGTCAAAAATCGATAAACGTAAAACTATAAGACTATGGTCGTGTGTGGTGTTTTTTCGTTAGATATCAAAAAAATTATCAGTTTGGAAAAATCGACTTGATCTCACATCGGATGCGCGTTTTATATCCATTTAAAGTTTAAATTTTCAGAAGTACCTCTTAAACGTTACATTTGTTGAAACCTCAAATGGCCGTAACTTTTTCCTCGAGTATCTTTTGAAGGCCATTCTATTTTTAAACTTGCTTATTTTTTTAAATATACGCGGTGGACTCAATCCCTTTGTCCGATTTGACTTTCATTTTTTCTTATAATGTTGCCCTATATATGGTAAAAATCAATAAATGTAAAATTACAAGTCCTATGGCCATGTATAGTGTTTTTGTGCATAGATATAAAAAAAATAATCAAGTTCGGAAAAAAAATCGCCTCAATCAGACATCGGATGCGTGTTTATATCAGTTTGAAGTTCAAAATTTCACAAGCACCCATTATACGTTACAATTGCTGAAACTTCAAATGGCCGTCACTTTTTCCTCGATATCTATTGGAGACGATTCATTTTTTAAAATTGCTTATTTTTTCGAGATCCGCGCGGTAGATTCAATACCTTTTTCCGATTTGACTTTCATTTTTTTTATATAATTTTTTCTTATATATGGTCAAAAATAGATAAACGTAAAAGTATAAGTCCTATGACCGTGTGCGGAGCTTTATTCGCGTAGATATTGAAAAAATAATCAGGTTGGGAAAAAATCGCCTCGATCAGATATCGGATGTGCGTTTTATGTCTGTTTAAAATTTAAATTTTTACAAGTACTTTTCTAACATTACATTTGTTCAAACTTCAAATGGCCGTAACATTTTCCTCGAGTATCTTTTGGAGGCAATTCTTTTTTTAAACTTGCTTATTTTTTCAAGATCTACGCGGTAGACTCAATATCTTTTTCCTATTTGACTTTCATTCTTTCCTTATAAATTTCCCATATATATGGTCAAAAATCGGTAAAAGTGAAACTAATAGTCCTATGGTCGTGTGTGGTGTTTTATCGGGTAGATATCAAAAAAATAATCAGGTTGCAAAAAAATTGTCTCATAAGACATCGGATGCCGTTTTATGTCTGTTTGAAGTTCAAATTTTCAAAAGTACCCCTTAACGTTACATTTGTTGAAATTTCAAATGGCCGTAGCTTTTTCCTCAAGTATCTTTTAGGGTCAAATCTTTTTTTAGACTTTCTTATTTTTTAGATATTTACACGGTACACTCAATCCCTTTTTACGATTTGCCTTTCATTTTTTCCTTATAATTTTGCCCTATATATGGTTAAAAACCGATAAACGTAAAACTATAAGTCATATGGTCGTGTGTAGTGTTTTCTCGCGTAGATAATGAGAAAATTATTAGGTAGGAAAAAAATCGCCTCGATCGGACATCTTATGCGCATTTTATGTCCGTTTGAAGTTAAAAATTTTACAAGTATCCCTTTAGCGTTACATTTGTTGAAATTTCAAATGGCCGTAACTTTTTCCTCGAGTATCTTTTGAAGGTGATTCTATTTTTAGACTTGCTTATTTTTTTTTTGAAATATACGTGGTGGACTCAATCCCATTGTCTGATTTGACTTTCATATTTTCCTTATAATGTTGCCCTATATATGGTCAAAAATGGATAAACGTAAACTATAAGTCCTACGGCAGTGCGTGGTACTTTTTCGCGTAGATATCGAAAAAATAATCAGGTTCGAAAGAAAAATTGGCTCCATCGAACATCGGATGCGCGTTTTATACCCGTTTGAAGTTCAAATTTTCACAAGTACCCCTTTAAAGTCACTTTTCGTAAAACTTCAAATAACCGTAGATTTTTCCTCGAGCATCTTTTGGGAGCGATTCTTTTTTTAAACTTGCTTATTTTTTCGATATATATGCGGTACATTCAATATCTTTGACTGATTTGACTTTCGTTTTTTCCTTATAATTTTACCCTATATATGGTTAAAACACGATAAACGTAAAACTATAAGTCCTACGGCAGTGCGTGGTACTTTTTCGCGTAGATATCGAAAAAATAATCAGGTTCAGAAAAAAAAACGGCTCGATCGGACATCGGATGCGCCTTTTATATATCGGTTTGAAGTTCAAATTTTCATAAGTACCCCTTTAAAGTCACTTTCCGTGAAACATCAAATGACCGTAGATTTTTCCTCGAGCATATTTTGGGAGCGATTATTTTTTTAAAATTGCTTTTTTTTTTTGATATCTATGCGTTACATAACATCTCTTTGACCGATTTGACTTTCGTTTTTTCCTTATAATTTTACCCTATATATGGTTAAAACTCGATAAACGTAAAACTATAAGTCCTACGGCAGTGCGTGGTACTTTTTCGCGTAGATATCGAAAAAATAATCAGGTTCGAAAAAAAATCGGCTCGATCGGACATCGGATGCGCCTTTTATATATCCGTTTGAAGTTCAAATTTTCACAAGTACCCCTTTAAAGTCACTTTTCGTAAAACTTCAAATGACCGTAGATTTTTCCTCGAGCATCTTTTGGGAGCTATTATTTTTTAAACTTGCTTTTTTTTTTATATCTATGCGTTACATCACATCTCTTTGACCGATTTGACTTTCGTTTTTTCCTTATAATTTTACCCTATATATGGTTAAAACTCGATAAACGTAAAACTATAAGTCCTACGGCAGTGCGTGGTACTTTTTCGCGTAGATATCAAAAAAATAATCAGGTTCGAAAGAAAAATCGGCTCGATCGAACATCGGATGCACGTTATATACCCGTTTGAAGTTCAAATTTTCACAAGTACCCCTTTAAAGTCACTTTTCGTGAAACTTCAAATAACCGTATATTTTTCCTCGAGCATCTTTTGGAAGCGATTCCTTTTTTAAACTTGCCTATTTTTTTGATATCTATGCGGTACATCCAATATCTTTGACCGATTTGACTTTCATTTTTTCCTTAATTTTACCCTATATATGGTTAAAACACGATAAACGTAAAACTATAAGTCCTACGGAAGTGAGTGGTACTTTTCGCGTAGGTATCGAAAAAATTATCAGGTTCAAAAGAAAAATCGGCTCGATTGGACATCGGATGCGCATTTTTATCCGTTTGAAGTTCAATTTTCACAAGTACCCCTTTAAAGTCACTTTTCGTAAAACTTCAAATGACCGTATATTTTTCCTCGAGCATATGTGGTTAAAACCCGATAAACGTAAAACTATAAGTCCTACGGCAGTGCGTGGTACTTTTTCACGTAGATATCAAAAAAATAATCAGGTTCGAAAGAAAAATCGGCTCGATCGTATATCGGATGCGCGTTTTATATCCGTTTAAAGTTCAATTTTTCACAAGTACCCCTTTAAAGTCACTTTTCGTGAAACTTCAAATGACCGCAGATTTTTCCTCGAGCATCTTTTGCGAGCGATTCTTTTTTTAAACTTTCTTATTTATTCGATATCTATGCGTTACACCCAATCTCTTTGACCGATTTGACTTTCGTTTTTTCCCTATAATTTTACCATATATATGGTTAAAACCCGATAAACATAAAACTATAAGTCCTACGGCAGTTCGTGGTACTTTTTCGCTTAGATATAAAAACTATAATCAGCATCGAAAGAAAAATCGGCTCGATCGGACATCGGATGCGCGTTTTATATCCGTTTGAAGTTCAAATTTCACAAGTACCCCTTTAAGTCACTTTTCGATGAAACTTCAAATGACCATAGATTTTTCCTCGAGCATCTTTTGGGAGCGATTCTTTTTTAAACTTGCTTATTTTTTGATATCTATGTGGTACATCCAATCTCTTTGACGATTTGACTTTCATTTTTCCTTATAAAATTTTACCTATATATGGTTAAAACCCGATATAAACGTAAAATTATAAGTCCTACGGCAGTGCGTGGTAGGTACCTTTCGTGTAGATATCGAAAAAATAATCTGGTTCGAAAGAAAAATCAGCTTGATCGGACATCGGATGTGCATTTTATATCCGTTTGAAGTTCAAATTTTCACAAGTACCCCTTTAAAGTCACTTTTCGTAAAACTTCAAATGACCGTAGATTTTTCCTCGAGCATCTTTTGCGAGCGATTCTTTTTTTAAACTTGCTTATTTATTCGATATCTATGCGTTACACCCAATCTCTTTGACCGATTTGACTTTCGTTTTTTCCCTATAATTTTACCCTATATATGGTTAAAGCCCGATAAACGTAAAACTTTAAGTCCTACGGCAGTTCGTGGTTCTTATTCGCGTAGATATCAAAAAAATAATCAGGTTCGAATGAAAAATCAGCTCGATCGGACATCGGATGCTCGTTTTATATCCGTTTAAAGTTCAAATTTTCACAAGTA
Organism: Solanum corneliomulleri; assembly: GCA_027704805.1. Taxonomy (NCBI): domain Eukaryota; kingdom Viridiplantae; phylum Streptophyta; class Magnoliopsida; order Solanales; family Solanaceae; genus Solanum; species Solanum corneliomulleri. Next base: position 64,162,131 of record JAKWIY010003060.1, on the reverse strand, counting down.
CCCCTTTAAAGTCACTTTTCGTGAAACTTCAAATGACCGTAGATTTTTCCTCGAGCATCTTTTGGGAGCGATTCTTTTTTTAAACTTCTTATTTTTTCGATATCTATGTGGTTACATCCAAATCTTTTTGACGATTTGACTTTCATTTTTTCCTTATAATTTTACCCTATATATGGTTAAAACCCGATAAACGTAAAACTATAAGTCCTACGGCAGTGCGTGGTACTTTTTCGCGTAGATATCAAAAAAATAATCAGGTTCGAAAGAAAAATCGGCTCGATCGGACATCGGATGCTCATTTTATAGATTCGTTTGAAGTTCAAATTTTCACAAGTACCCCTTTAAAGTCACTTTTCGTGAAACTTCAAATGACCGTAGATTTTTCCTCGAGCATCTTTTGGGAGCGATTCTTTTTTTAAACTTGCTTATTTTTTGATATCTATGCGGTACATCCAATCTCTTTGACCGATTTGACTTTCGTTTTTTCCTTATAATTTTACCCTATATATGGTTAAAACCCGATAAACGTAAAACTATAAGTCCTACGGCTGTGCGTGGTACTTTTTCGCGTAGATACCAAAAATATAATCAGGTTCGAAAGAAAAATCGGCTCGATCGGACATCGGATGCGCATTTTATATCCGTTTGAAGTTCAAATTTTCACAAGTACCCCTTTAAAGTCACTTTTCGTGAAACTTCAAATGACCGTAGATTTTTCCTCGAGCATCTTTTGGGAGCGATTCTTTTTTTAAACTTGCTTATTTTTTCGATATCTATGCGGTACATCCAATCTATTTGACCGATTTGACTTTCGTTTTTTCCTTATAATTTTACCCTATATATGGTTAAAACACGATAAACGTAAAACTATAAGTCCTACGGCAGTGAGTGGTACTTTTCGCGTAGATATCAAAAAAATATTCAGGTTCGAAAGAAAAATCGGTTCGATTGGACATCGGATGCGCGTTTTATACCCGTTTGAAGTTCAAATTTTCACAAGTACCCCTTAAAGTCACTTTTCGTGAAACTTCAAATAACGTAGATTTTCCTCGAGCATCTTTTGGGAGCGATCTTTTTTTAAAACTTGCTTATTTTTCGATATCTATGCGGTACATCCAATCTCTTTGACCGATTTGACTTTCGTTTTTTCCTTATAATTTTACCCTATATATGGTTAAAACACGATAAACGTAAAACTATAAGTCCTACGGCAGTGAGTGGTACTTTTCGCGTAGATATCGAAAAATAATCAGGTTCAAAAGAAAAATCGGCTCGATCGGACATCGGATGCGCATATTATATCCGTTTGAAGTTCAAATTTTCACAAGTACCCCTTTAAAGTCACTTTTCGTAAAACTTCAAATGACCGTAGATTTTTCCTCGAGCATCTTTTGCGAGCGATTCTTTTTTTAAACTTGCTTATTTATTCGATATCTATGCGGTACACCCAATCTCTTTGACCGATTTGACTTTCGTTTTTTCCCTATAATTTTACCCTATATATGGTTAAAACCCGATAAACGTAAAACTATAAGTCCTACAGCAGTGCGTGGTACTTTTTCGCTTAGATATCAAAAAAATAATCAGGTTCGAAAGAAAAATCGGCCCGATCGGACATCGGATGCGCGTTTTATATCCGTTTGAAGTTCAAATTTTCACAAGTACCCCTTTTAAGTCACTTTTCGTGATACTTCAAATGACTGTAGATTTTTTCTCGAGCATCTTTTGGCAGCGATTCTTTTTTTTAAACTTGCTTATTTTTTCGATATATATGCGGTACATCCAATCTCTTTTACCGATTTGACTTTCGTTTTTCCTTATAATTTTACCCTATATATTTGACTGATTTGACTTTCGTTTTTTCCTTATAATTTTACCCTATATATGGTTAAAACCCGATAATCTTAAAACTATAAGTCCTACGGCAGTGCGTGGTATTTTTTCGCGTAGATATCAAAAAAATTATCAGGTTCAAAAGAAAAATCGGCTCGATCGGACATCGGATGCGCGTTTTATATCCGTTTGAAGTTCAAATTTTCACAAATACCCCTTTAAAGTCACTTTTCGTGAAACTTCAAATGACCGTAGATTTTTCCTCGAATATCTTTTGGGAGCGATTCTTTTTTTAAACTTGCTTATTTTTTCGATATCTATGCGGTACATGCAATCTCTTTGACCGATTTGACTTTCATTTTTTCCTCATAATTTTACCCTATATATGGTTAAAACCCGATAAACGTAAAACTATAAGTCCTACGTCAGTGCGTGGTACCTTTTCGCGTAGATATCGAAAAAATATCAGGTTTGAAAGAAAAATCGGCTCGATCGGACATCGGATGCGCGTTTTATATCCGTTTGAAGTTCAAATTTTCACAAGTACCCCTTTAAAGTCACTTTTGTGAAACTTCAAATGACCGTAGATTTTTTCCTCGAGCATCTTTGGGAGCGATTCTTTTTTTAACTTGCTTATTTTTTCGATATCTATGCGGTACATACAATCTCTTTGACCGATTTGACTTTCGTTTTTCCTTATAATTTTACCTTATATATGGTTAAAAACCGATAATCGTAAAACTATAAGTCCTACGGCAGTGCGTGATACTTTTTCACGTAGATATTGAAAAAATTATCAGGTTCGAAAGAAAAAATCAGCTCGATTGGACATCGGATGCGCATTTTATATCCGTTTTGAAGTTCAAATTTTCACAAGTACCCCTTTAAAGTCACTTTTCGTGGAACTTCAAATGACCGTAGATTTTTCCTCGAGCATCTTTTGGGAGCAATTCTTATTTTAAACTTGCTTATTTTTTTGATATCTATGCGGTACATCCAATCTCTTTGACCGATTTGACTTTCGTTTTTTCCCTATAATTTTACCCTATATATAGTTAAACCCGATAAACGTAAAACTATAAGTCCTACGGCAGTGCGTGGTACTTTTTCGTGTAGATATCGAAAAATAATCAGGTTCGAAAGAAAAAATCGGCTCGATCGGACATCGGATGCGCGTTTTATATCCGTTTGAAGTTCAAATTTTCACAAGTACCCCTTTAAAGTCACTTTTTGTGAAATTTCAAATGACCGTAGATTTTTACTCGAACATACTTTGGGAGAAATTCTATATTTAAACTTGCTTATTTGTTTGATATCTATGCGGTACATCCAATCCCTTTGACCGATTTAACTTTCACTTTTTTCCCTATAATTTTACCCTATATATGGTTAAAACCCGATAAACGTAAAACTATAAATCCTACTGAAGTGCATGGTACTTTTTTGCGTAGATATAGAAAAAATAATCAGGTTCGAAAGAAAAATCGGCTCGATCGGACATCGGATGCGCGTTTTATATCCGTTTGAAGTTTAAATTTTCACAAGTACCCCTTTAAAGTCACTTTTCGTGAAACTTCAAATGACCGTAGATTTTTCTCGAGCATCTTTTGGGAGCGATTCTTTTTTTAAACATGCTTATTTTTCAAATCTATGTGGTACATCAAATCTCTTTGACCGATTTGACTTTCGTTTTTCCCTATAATTTTACCCTATATATGGTTAAAACCCGATAAACGTAAAACTATAAGTCCTACGGCAGTGTACGTGGTACTTTTCCGTAGATATCAAAAAAATAATCAGGTTTGTAAGAAAAAATCGGCTCGATCGGACATCGGATGCGTGTTTTATATCCGTTTGAAGTTCAAATTTTCACAAGTACCCCTTTAAAGTCACTTTTCGTGAAACTTCAAATGACCGTAAATTTTTCTCGAGCATCTTTTGGAGCGATTCTTTTTTAAACTTGCTTATTTTTTCGATATCTATGCGGTACATCCAATCTCTTTGACCGATTTGACTTTCGTTTTTTCCCATATTTTTACCCTATATATGGTTAAAACCTAATAAACGTAAAACTATAAGTCCTACGGCAGTGCGTGGTACTTTTTCGCGTAGATATCGGAAAAATAATCAGGTTCGAAAGAAAAATCGGCTCGATCAAACATCAGATGAGCGTTTTATATCCGTTTTAAGTTCAAATTTTCACAAGTACCTCTTTAAAGTCACTTTTTGTGAAACTTCAAATGACCGTAGATTTTTACTCGAGCATCTTTTGGGAGAGATTCTTTTTTTAAACTTGTTTATTTTTTCGATATCTATGCGGTACATCCAATCTCTTTTACCGATTTGACTTTCGTTTTTTCTTATAATTTTACCCTATATATGGTTAAAACCCAATAAGCGTAAAACTATAAGTCCTACGGCAGTGCGTGGTACTTTTTCGCGTAGATATCGAAAAAATAATCAGGTCAGAAAGAAAAAATGGCTCGATCGGATATTGGATACGCGTTTTATATCCGTTTGAAGTTTAATTTTTCACAAGTACCCCTTTAGAGTCACTTTTTGTGAAATTTCAAATGACCGTAGATTTTTACTCGAGCATATTTTGGGAGAGATTCTTTTTTTAAACTTGCTTATTTTTTTGATATCTATGCGGTACATCCAATCTCTTTGACCGATTTGACTTTTAGTTTTTCCCTATAATTTTACCCTATATATGGTTAAAACCCGATAAACGTAAAACTATAAGTCCTACGGCAGTGCGTGGTACTTTTTCGCGTAGATATAAAAAAATAATCAGGTTCGAAAGAAAAATCGGCTCGATCGGACATCGGATGCGCGTTTTATATCCGTTTGAAGTTTAAATTTTCACAAGTACCCCTTTAAAGTCACTTTTCGTGAAACTTCAAATGACCGTAGATTTTTCCTCGAGCATCTTTTGGGAGCGATTCTTCTTTTAAACATGCTTATTTTTTCGATATCTATGCGGTACATCAAATCTCTTTGACCGATTTGACTTTCGTTTTTTTCCTATAATTTTACCCTATATATGGTAAAACCCGATAAACATAAAACTATAAGTCCTACGGAAGTGCGTGGTACTTTTTCCTTTAGATATAGAAAAAATAATCAGGTCACAAAGAAAAATCGGCTCGATCGGACATCGGATGCGTGTTTTATATCCGTTTGAAGTTCAAATTTTCACAAGTACCCCTTTAAAGTCACTTTTCATGAAACTTCAAATGACTGTAGATTTTTCCTCGAGCATCTTTTGGGAGCGATTCTTTTTTTTACTTGCTTATTTTTTCGATATCTATGCGGTACATCCAATCTATTTGACCGATTTGTCTTTTCTTTTTTCCTTATAATTTTACCCTATATATGGTTAAAACCCGATAAACGTAAAACTATAAGTCCTATGGACGTATTGATACTTTTTCGCGTAGATATCGAAAAATAATCAGGTTCGAAAGAAAAATCGGCTCGATCGGACATCGGATGCGCGTTTTATATCCGTTTGAAGTTCAAATTTTCACAAGTACCCCTTTAAAGTCACTTTTCGTGAAACTTCAAATGACCGTAGATTTTTCCTCGAGCATCTTTTGGGAGCGATTCTTTTTTTAAACTTGCTTATTTTTTCGATATCTATGCGGTACATCCAATCTCTTTGACCGATTTGACTTTCGTTTTTCCCCTATAATTTTACCCTATATATGGTTAAAACCTGATAAACGTAAAACTATAAGTCCTACGGCAGTGCGTTGTACTTATTCGAGTAGATATCAAAAAAATAATCAGGTTCGAAAGAAAAATCGGCTCGATCAGACATCGGATGCGCGTTTTATATCCGTTTGAAGTTCAAATTTTCACAAGTACCCCATTAAAGTCACTTTTCGTGAAACTTCAAATGACCGTAGATTTTTCCTCGAGCATCTTTGGGAGCGATTCTTTTTTTAAACTTGCTTATTTTTTCGATATCTATGCGGTACATCCAAATCTTTGACCGATTTGACTTTCGTTTCCTTATAATTTTACCCTATATATGGTTAAAACCCGATAAACGTAAAACTATAAGTCCTACGGCAGTGCGTGGTACTTTTCGCGTAGATATCGAAAAAATAATCAGGTTCAAAAGAAAAATCGGCTCGATCGGACATCGGATGCGCGTTTTATATCCGTTTGAAGTTCAAATTTTCACAAGTACCCTTTAAAGTCACTTTTCGTGAAACTTCAAATGACCGTAGATTTTTCCTCGAGCATCTTTTGGGAGCGATTCTTTTTTTAAACTTGCTTATTTTTTTGATATCTATGCGGTACATCAAATATCTTTGACCGATTTGACTTTCGTTTTTTCCTTATAATTTTACCCTATATATGGTTAAAACCCGATAAACGTAAAACTATAAGTCCTACGGCAGTGCGTGGTACTTTTTCGCGTAGATATCGAAAAAATAATCAGGTTCGAAAGAAAAATCGGCTCGATCGGACATCGGATGCGCGTTTTATATCCGTTTGAAGTTCAAATTTTCACAAGTACCCCTTTAAAGTCACTTTTTGTGAAACTTCAAATGACCGTAGATTTTTCCTCGAGCATCTTTTGGGAGCGATTCTTTTTTAAACTTGCTTATTTTTTCGAATCTATGCGGTACATCCAATCTCTTTGACCGATTTGACTTCGTTTTTTCCCTATAATTTTACCCTATATATGGTTTAAAACCAGATAAACGTAAAACTATAAGTCCTACGGCAGTGCTGGTACTTTTTCCCTTAGATATCGAAAAAATAATCAGGTTCGAAAGAAAAATCGGCTCGATCGGACATCGGATGCGTGTTTTTATATCCGTTTGAAGTTCAAATTTTCACAAGTACCCCTTAAAGTCACTTTTCGTGAAACTTCAAATGACCGAAGATTTTTCCTCGAGCATCTTTTGGGAGCGATTCTTTTTTAAACTTGCTTATTTTTTCGATATCTATGCGGTACATCAAATCTTTTGACCGATTTGACTTCGTTTTTCCTTATAATTTTACCCTATATATGGTTAAAACCCGATATAAACGTAAAACTATAAGTCCTACGGCAGAGCGTGCTACTTTTTCGCGTACATATCGAAAAAATAATAAGGTTCGAAAGAAAAATTGGCTCGATCGGACATCGGATGCACGTTTTATATCCGTTTGAAGTTCAAATTTTCACAAGTACCCCTTTAAAGTCACTTTTCATGAAACTTCAAATGACCGTAGATTTTTCCTCGAGCATCTTTTGGGAGCGATTCTTTTTTAAACTTGCTTATTTTTTCGATATCTATGCGGTACATCCAATCTCTTTTACCGATTTGACTTTCGTTTTTTCCTTATAATTTTACCCTATATATGGTTAAAACCCAATAAAAGTAAAACTATAAGTCCTACGGCAGTGCGTGGTACTTTTTCGCGTAGATATCGAAAAAATAATCAGGTTCGAAAGAAAAATCGGCTCGATCGGACATCGGATACGCGTTTTATATCTGTTTGAAGTTCAAATTTTCACAAGTACCCCTTTAAAGTCACTTTTTGTGAAACTTCAAATGACCGTAGATTTTCCTCGAGCATTCTTTGGGAGCGATTCTTTTTTAAACTTGCTTATTTTTTTGATATCTATGCGGTACATCAATCTCTTTGACCGATTTGACTTTCGTTTTTCCCTATAATTTTACCCTATAAATAATCAGGTTCAAAAGAAAAATCAGCTCGATTGGACATCGGATGCGTGTTTTATATCCGTTTGAAGTTCAAATTTTCACAAGTACCCCTTTAAAGTCACTTTTCATTAAACTTCAAATGACCGTAGATTTTTCCTCGAGCATCTTTTGGGAGCGATTCTTTTTTTAAACTTGCTTATTTTTTCGATATCTATGCGGTACATCCAATCTATTTGATCGATTTGACTTTCGTTTTTTCCTTATAATTTTACCCTATATATGGTTAAAACTCGATAAACGTAAAACTATAAGTCCTACGGCAGTAATGGTACTTTTTCGCGTAGATATCAAAAAAATAATCAGGTTCGAAAGAAAAATCGGCTCGATCGGACATCGGATGCGCGTTTTATATCCGTTTGAAGTTCAAATTTTCACAAGTACCCCTTTAAAGTCACTTTTCGTGAAACTTCAAATGACCGTAGATTTTTCCTCGAGCATCTTTTGGGAGCGATTCTTCTTTTAAACATGCTTATTTTTTTGATATCTATGTGGTACATCAAATCTCTTTGACCGATTTGACTTTCGTTTTTTCCCTATAATTTTACCCTATATATGGTTAAAACCCGATAAACGTAAAACTATAAGTCCTACGGCAGTGCGTGGTACTTTTTCCCTTAGATATCAAAAAAATAATCAGGTTCAAAGAAAAATCGGCTCGATCGGACATCGGATGCGTGTTTTATATCCGTTTGAAGTTCAAATTTTCACAAGTACCCCTTTAAAGTCACTTTTCGTGAAACTTCAAATGACCGTAGATTTTCCTCGAGCATCTTTTAGGGAGCGATTCTTTTTTTAAACATGCTTATTTTTTTGATATCTATGCGGTACATCCAATCTCTTTGACCGATTTGACTTTCGTTTTTTCCTATAATTTTACCCTATATATGGTTTAAAACCCGATAAACGTAAAACTATAAGTCCTACGGCAGTGCGTGGTACTTTTTACGTATATATAAAAATAATCAGGTTCGAAAGAAAAATCGGCTCGATCGGACATCGGATGCGCGTTTTATATCCGTTTGAAGTTCAAATTTTCACAAGTACCCCTTTAAAGTCACTTTCTGTGAAACTTCAAATGACCGTAGATTTTTCCTCGAGCATCTTTGGGAGCGATTCTTTTTTAAACTTGCTTATTTTTTCAATATCTATGCGGTACATCCAATTTCTTTGACCGATTTGACTTTCGTTTGTTCCTATAATTTTACCCTATATATGGTTAAAACCAGATAAACGTAAAACTATAAGTCCTACGGCAATGCGTGGTACTTTTTTGCGTAGATATCGCAAAAATAATCAGGTTCGAAAGAAAAATCGGCTCGATCGGACATCGGATGCATGTTTTATATGCGTTTGAAGTTCAAATTTTCACAAGTACCCCTTTAAAGTCACTTTTTGTGAAACTTTAAATGACCGTAGATTTTTCCTCGAGCATCTTTTGGGAGCGATTCTTTTTTTTTAAACTTGCTTATTTTTTCGATATCTATGCGGCACATCCAATCTCTTTGACCGATTTGACTTTCGTTTTTCCCCTATAATTTTACCCTATATATGTTTAAAACCCGATAAACGTAAAACTATAAGTCCTACGGCAGTGCGTGGTACTTTTTCCCTTAGATATCGAAAAAATAATTAGGTTCTAAAGAAAAATCGCTCGATCGGACATCGGATGCGTGTTTTATATCCGTTTGAAGTTCAAATTTTCACAAGTACCCCTTTAAAGTCACTTTTCGTGAAACTTCAAATGACCGTATATTTTTCCTCGAGCATCTTTTGGGAGCGATTCTTTTTTTAAACATGCTTTTTTTCGATATCTATGCGGTACATCCAATCTCTTTCACCGATTTGACTTTCGTTTTTTCCTTATAATTTTACCCTATATATGTTTAAAACCCGATAAACGTAAAACTATAAGTCCTACGGCAGAGCGTGGTACTTTTTCGCGTAGATATCAAAAAAATAATCAGGTTCGAAAGAAAAATTGGCTCGATCGGACATCGAATTCGCGTTTTATATCCGTTTGAAGTTCAAATTTTCACAAGTACCCCTTTAAAGTCACTTTTCGTGAAACTTCAAATGACCGTAGATTTTTCCTCGAGCATCTTTTGGAGCGATTCTTTTTTTAAACTTGCTTATTTTCGATATCTATGCGGTACATCCAATCTCTTTGACCGATTTGACTTTCGTTTTTCCCTATAATTTTACCCTATATATGGTTAAAAACCCGATAAACGTAAAACTATAAGTCCTACGGCAGTGCGTGGTACTTTTTCGCGTAGATATCGAAAAAATAATCAGGTTCGAAAGAAAAATCGGCTCGATCGGACATCGGATGCGTTTTATATCGTTTGAAGTTCAAATTTTCACAAGTACCCCTTTAAAGTCACTTTTTGTGAAACTTCAAATGACCGTAGATTTTTCCTCGAGCATCTTTTGGGAGCGATTCTTTTAAAACTTGCTTATTTTTCGATATCTATGCGGTACATCAAATCCTTTGACCGATTTGACTTTTTTTTCCTTATAATTTTACCCTATATATGGTTAAAACCCGATAAACGTAAAACTATAAGTCCTACGGCAGTGCGTGGTACTTTTCGCGTAGATATCGAAAAAAATAATCAGGTTCGAAAGAAAAATCCGCTCGATCGGACATCGGATGCGCGTTTTATATCGTTTGAAGTTCAAATTTTCACAAGTACCCCTTAAAGTCACTTTTTGTGAAACTTCAAATGACCGTAGATTTTTCCTCGAGCATCTTTTGGGAGCGATTCTTTTTTTAAATTGCTTATTTTTTTATATCTATGCGGTACATCAAATCTCTTTGACCGATTTGACTTTCGTTTTTTTTCCCTATAATTTTACCCTATATATGGTTAAAACCCGATAAACGTAAAACTATAAGTCCTACGGCAGTGCGTGGTACTTTTTCCCTTAGATATCAAAAAAATAATCAGGTTCGAAAGAAAATCGGCTCGATCGGACATCGGATGCGTGTTTTATATCCGTTTGAAGTTCAAATTTTCACAAGTACCCTTTAAAGTCACTTTTCGTGAAACTTCAAATGACCGTAGTAGATTTTCCTCGAGCATCTTTGGGAGCGATTCTTTTTTTAAACTTGCTTATTTTTCGATATCTATGCGGTACATCCAATCTCTTTCACCGATTTGACTTTCGTTTTTTCCTTATAATTTTACCCTATATATGTTTAAAACCCGATAAACGTAAAACTATAAGTCCTACGGCAGAGCGTGGTACTTTTTCGCGTAGATATCAAAAAATAATCAGGTTCGAAAGAAAAATCGGCTCGATCGGACATCGGATGCACGTTTTATGTCCGTTTGAAGTTCAAATTTTCACAAGTACCCCTTTAAAGTCACTTTTCGTGAAACTTCGAATGGCCGTAGATTTTCCTCGAGCATCTTTTGGGAGCGATTCTTTTTTTAAACTTGCTTATTTTTTCGATATCTATGCGGTACATCCAATCTCTTTGACCGATTTGACTTTCATTTTTCCTTATAATTTTACCCTATATATGGTTAAAAACCGATAAACGTAAAACTATAAGTCCTACGGCAGTGCGTGGTATTTTTTCGCGTAGATATCGAAAAAATAATCAGGTTTGAAAAAAATCGGCTCGATCGTACATCGGATGCGCGTTTTATATCGATTTGAAGTTCAATTTTTTCACAAGTACCCCTAAAGTCACTTTTTGTGAAATTTCAAATGACAGTAGATTTTTCCTCGAGCATATATTGGGAGCGATTCTTTTTTAAAAATTGCTTATTTTTTCGATATCTATGCGGTACATCAAATCCCTTTGACCGATTTGACTTTTTTTTCCTTATAATTTTACCCTATATATGGTTAAAACCCGATAAACGTAAAACTATAAGTCCTACGGCAGTGCGTTGTACTTTTTCGCGTAGATATCAAAAAAAATCAGTTCGAAAGAAAAATCGGCTCGATCGGACATCGGATGCGCGTTTTATATCTGTTTGAAGTTCAAATTTTCACAAGTACCCCTTTAAAGTCACTTTTGTGAAACTTCAAATGACCGTAGATTTTTCCTCGAGCATCTTTTGGGAGCGATTCTTTTTTAAATTCTTATTTTTTTCGATATCTATGCGGTACATCAAATCTCTTTGACCGATTTGACTTTCGTTTTTTCCCTATAATTTTACCCTATATATGGTTAAAACCCGATAAACGTAAAACTATAAGTCCTACGGCAGTGCGTGGTACTTTTTCCCTTAGATATCGAAAAAATAATCAGGTTCAAAAGAAAAATCGGCTCGATCGGACATCGGATGCGTGTTTTATATCCGTTTGAAGTTCAAATTTTCACAAGTACCCCTTTAAAGTCACTTTTCATGAAACTTCAAATGACCGTAGATTTTTCCTCGAGCATCTTTTGGGAGCGATTCTTTTTTTAAACTTGCTTATTTTTTCGATATCTATGCGGTACATCCAATCTCTTTGACCGATTTGACTTTCGTTTTTCCTTATAATTTTACCCTATATATGGTTAAAAACCCGATAAACGTAAAACTATAAGTCCTAGGCAGTAGTACTGGTACTTTTCGCGTAGATATCGAAAAATAATCAGGTTCGAAAGAAAAATCGGCTCGATCGGACATCGGATGCGCGTTTTATATCCGTTTGAAGTTCAAATTTTCACAAGTACCCCTTTTAAGTCACTTTTCGTGAAACTTCAAATGACCGTAGATTTTTCCTCGAGCATCTTTTGGGAGCGATTCTTTTTTTAAACATGCTTATTTTTTTGATATCTATGCGGTATATCCAATCTCTTTGACCGATTTGACTTTCGTTTTTTCCTATAATTTTACCCTATATATGGTTAAAACCCGATAAACGTAAAACTATAAGTCCTACGGCAGTGCGTTGTACTTTTTCGAGTAGATATCGAAAAAATAATCAGGTTCGAAAGAAAAATCGGCTCGATCGGACATCGGATGCGCGTTTTATATCCGTTTGAAGTTCAAATTTTCACAAGTACCCCATTAAAGTCACTTTTCGTGAAACTTCAAATGACCGTAGATTTTTCCTTGAGCATCTTTTGGGAGCGATTCTTTTTTTAAACTTGCTTATTTTTTTGATATCTTTGCGGCACATCCAATCTCTTTGACTGATTTGACTTTCGTTTTTTCCTTATAATTTTACCCTATATATGGTTAAAACCCGATAAACGTAAAACTATAAGTCCTACGGCAGTGCGTTGTACTTTTTCGCGTAGATATCAAAAAAATAATCAGGTTCAAAAGAAAAATCGGCTCGATCGGACATCAGATGCGCGTTTTATATCCGTTTGAAGTTCAAATTTTCACAAGTACCTCTTTAAAGTCACTTTTCGTGAAACTTCAAATGACCGTAGATTTTTCCTCGAGCATCTTTTGGGAGCGATTCTTTTTTAAACTTGCTTATTTTTTGATATCTATGCGGTACATCCAATCTCTTTGACCGATTTGACTTTCGTTTTTTCCTTATAATTTTACCCTATATATGGTTAAAACCCGATAAACGTAAAACTATAAGTCCTACGGCAGTATTGGTACTTTTTCGCGTAGATATCGAAAAATAATCAGGTTCGAAAGAAAAATCGGCTCGATCGGACATCGGATGCGTGTTTTATATCCGTTTGAAGTTCAAATTTTCACAAGTACCCCTTTAAAGTCACTTTTCGTGAAACTTCAAATGACCGTAGATTTTTCCTCGAGCATCTTTTGGGAGCGATTCTTTTTTTAAACTTGCTTATTTTTCGATATCTATGCGGTACATCCAATCTCTTTGACCGATTTGACTTCATTTTTCCCTATAATTTTACCCTATATATGGTTAAAACCCGATAAACGTAAAACTATAAGTCCTACGGCAGTGCGTGGTACTTTTTCGCGTAGATATCGAAAAAATAATCAGGTTCGAAAGAAAAATCGGCTCGATCGGACATCGAATGCGCGTTTTATATCCGTTTGAAGTTCAAATTTTCACAAGTACCCCTTTAAAGTCACTTTTCGTGAAACTTCAAATGACCGTAGATTTTTCCTCGAGCATCTTTTGGGAGCGATTCTTTTTTAAACATGCTTATTTTTCGATATCTATGTGGTACATCAAATCTTTTGACGATTTGACTTTTTTTTCCCTATAATTTTACCCTATATATGGTTAAAACCCGATAAACGTAAAACTATAAGTCCTACGGCAGTGGCGTGGTACTTTTTCCCGTAGATATAAAAAAATAATCAGGTTCGAAAGAAAAATCGGCTCGATCGGACATCGGATGCGCGTTTTATATCCGTTTGAAGTTCAAATTTTCACAAGTACCTCTTTAAAGTCACTTTTCGTGAAACTTCAAATGACCGTAGATTTTCCTCGAGCATCTTTTGGGAGCGATTCTTTTTTTAAACTTGCTTATTTTTTCGATATCTATGCGGTTACTTCCAATCTCTTTGACCGATTTGACTTTTCATTTTTCCCTATATTTTACCCTATATATGGTTAAAACCCGATAAATGTAAAACTATAAGTCCTATGGCAGTATTGGTACTTTTTCGCGTAGACATCGAAAAATAATCAGGTTCGAATGAAAAATCGGCTCGATCGGACATCAGATGCGCATTTTATATCCGTTTGAAGTTCAAATTTTCACAAGTACCCCTTTAAAGTTACTTTTCGTGAAACTTCAAATGACCGTAGATTTTTCCTCGAGCATCTTTTGGGAGCGATTCTTTTTTTAAACATGCTTATTTTTTTCGATATCTATGCGGTATATCCAATCTCTTTGACCGATTTGACTTTCATTTTTTCCTTATAATTTTACCGTATATATGGTTAAAACCCGATAAACGTAAAACTATAAGTCCTATGGCAGTGCGTGGTACTTTTCGCGTGGATATCGGAAAAATAATCAGGTTCGAAAGAAAAATCGGCTCGATCGGACATCGGATGCGTGTTTTATATCCGTTTGAAGTTCAAATTTTCACAAGTACCCTTTAAAGTCACTTTTCGTGAAACTTCAAATGACCGTAGATTTTTTCCTCGAGCATCTTTTGGGAGCGATTCTTTTTTAAACTTGCTTATTTTTTTGATATCTATGCGGTACATCCAATCTCTTTGACCGATTGACTTTCATTTTTTCCTTTATAATTTTACCTATATATGGTTAAAAACCCGATACGTAAAACTATAAGTCCTACGGCAGAGCGTGGTACTTTTCGCGTAGATATCGAAAAAATAATCAGGTTCGAAAGAAAAATCGGCTCGATCGGACATCGGATGCGCGTTTTATATCCGTTTGAAGTTCAAATTTTCACAAGTACCCCTTTAAAGTCACTTTTGTGAAACTTCAAATGACCGTAGATAGATTTTTCCTCGAGCATCTTTTGGGAGCGATTCTTTTTTTAAACTTGCTTATTTTTTCGATATCTATGCGTTACATCCAATCTCTTTGACCGATTTGACTTTCGTTTTTTCCTTATAATTTTACCTTATATATGTTTAAAACCCGATAAATTTAAAACTATAAGTCCTACGGCAGTGCGTGGTACTTTTTCGCGTATATATCGAAAAAAATAATCAGGTTCAAAAAAAAATTGGCTCGATCGGACATCTGATGCGTGTTTTATGTCCGTTTGAAGTTCAAATTTTCACAAGTACCTTTTTAACGTTACATTTGTTGAAACTTCAAATGGCCGTAACTTTTTCCTCGAAAATATTTTGGAGGCAATTCTTTTTGTAAACTAGCTTATTTTTTTGAGATCTACACGGTAAAATCAATACATTTGTCCGATATGACTTACTTTTTTTCCTTATATATGGTCAAAAACCGATAATGTAAAACTATAAGTACTAATGACGAGTGTGGTATTTTTTCGCGAAGATATCAAAAAAATATCAGTTTGCAAAAAAAATTCTAAACAATCAGATATCATATGCGCGTTTTATCTCCGTTTGAAATTTAAATTTTCACAAGTACCCCTTTAACGTTACATTTGTAGAAACTTCAAATGGTCTTAACTTTTTCCTCGAGTATCTTTTGGAGATGATTCTTTTTTTAAACTGGCTTATTTATTAAAGATCTACGCGGTAGTCTCAATCCCATTTTTCTGATTTGACTTTGCATTTTTACATATTATTTTTCCCTATATCATATCAAAAATTGATAAACGTAAAACTATAAGTCCTATGGCATAGTGTGATGATTTTTTAAGTATATATCAAAAAAATAATCAGGTTGGAAAAAAGTTGCCTCGATCGGACATCGGATACGTTTTTTATGTCCGTTGGAAGTTTAAATTTTCACAAGTACCCTTTAACGTTACATTTGTTGAAACTTTAAATGGCCGTAACTTTTTCCTCGAGTATCTTTGGAGGCGATTCTTTTTTTAAAACTTGCACAATTTATTGACATCTACGTGGTATACTGGATTCCTTTTTCCAATTTGACTTTCATTTTTCCTTATAAATTTGCCCTATATATGGTCAAAAATCGATAAAAGTAAAACTATAAGTCCTATGGCCGTGTGTGGTGCTTTTTCGCGTAGATATCGAATCAGGTTGGAAAAAAATCATCTCGATCAGACATCGGATGCACGTGTTATTTCCGTTTCAAGTTCAAATTTTCACAAGTACCCCTTTAACATTATATTTGGAAACTTCGAATGGTCGTAACTTTTTCCTCGAGTATCTTTTGGAGGCGATTATTTTTTTAGACTTGCTTATTTTTTGAGATCTACGTGTTAGACTCAATCCCTTTGTTCGATATGACTTCCCTTTTTCCTTAGAATTCTGCCCTATATATGGTAAAAAACCGATAAACGTAAAATTATAAGTCCTATGGACGTGTGTGTTATTTTTCCCGTAGTATCGAAAAAATAATCAGGTTGGGAAAAAAATTGCTTCGATATCATGTCGGATGCGCATTTTATATCCGTTTGAAGTTCAAATTTTCATAAGTACCCCTTTAACGTTACATTTGTAGAAACTTCAAATGGCTGTAAGTTTTTTCTCGAGTATCTTTTGGAGGCGATTCTTTTTAAAACTTGCTTATTTATTAAAGATACGCGGTAGACTCAATCCCATTTTGCGATTTGAATTTGCATTTTTCATATAATTTTGCCCTCTATCTGGAAAAAACCGATAAACGTAAAATTATAAGTCTTATGGCATTGTGTGGTGTTTTTCCAGTAGATATCAAAAAAATAATCAGGTTGGAAAAAAATCGCATCGATCGGATATCGGATGCGTTTTTAATGTCCGTTTGAAGTTTAAATTTTCACAAGTACCCTTAACGTTACATTTGTTGAAACTTTAAATGGCCGTAATTTTTCCTCGAGTATTTTTGGAGGCGATTTTTTTTTTAACTTACTTATGTTATCGACATCTACGCAGTCAACTGAATTCCTTTTTCTAATTTGACTTTGCATTTTTCCATATAATTTTGCCCTATATCTGGTCAAAAATCAATAAATGTAAAACTATAAGTCTTATGTTATAATGTGGTATTTTTTCGAGTAGATATCAAAAAAATAATCAGGTTGAAAAAAAATCGCCTCGATCGGATATCAGATGTGTTTTTTTATGTCCTTTTGAAGTATAAATTTTCACAAGTACCCTTTAACGTTACATTTGTTGAAACTTCAAATGGCCGTAACTTTTTCCTCGAGTATCTTTTGGAGGCGATTCTTTTTTTAGACTTGCTTTTTTTTAGATCTACGCGGTAGATTCAATTCCTTTTTCCGATTTGACTTTCATTTTTTTCCTTATAATATTGGTCTATATATGGTCTAAAACCGATAATCGTAAAACTATAAGTCCTATGGATGTGTGTGGTATTTTTTCGCGTAGATATCGAAAAGAGAATTAGGTTGAAAAAAACTTCGACTCGATAAGACATCGGATGCGTGTTTGATGTCTTTTTGAAGTTCAAATTTGCACAAGTACTCTTTAATGTTCGATTTGTGAAAACTTTAAATGCTTGTAACTTTTTCCTCGAGTATCTTTTGGAGGCGATTCTTTTTTTAAACTTGCTTATTTTTTTTGAGATATACGAGGTAGATTCAATTCCTTTTTACGATTTGACTTTCATATTTTCCTTATAATTTTGCCCTATATATGGTCAAAACCGATAAACGTAAAACCATTAGTCCTATGGTTGTGTGTGCTGTCTTTTCCCATAAATATCAAAAAATAATCAGGTTGGAAAAAATCCTCTTGATCAGACATCGATTCACACTTTATATCCGCTTGAAGTTTAAATTTTCATAAGTATCCCTTTAACATTACATTTGTTGAAACTTCAAATGGCCGTAACTTTTTCCTCAAAAATCTTTTGGAGGCGATTCTTTTTTTAAACTTGCTTATTTTTTTTTTTGAGATCTACGCGGTAGAATCAATCCCTCTTTCTTATTTGAATTTCATTTTTTTCCTTATAATATTGCCCTATATATGGTCAAAAACCGATAAACGTAAAATGATAAGTCCTATGGCCGTGTGTTGTGTTTTTTCCCGTAGATATCGAAAAAATAGTTAGATTGGAAAAAAGTCCCCTGAATCGGACGTCGTATGCGCATTTTATGTCCGTTTGAAGTTCAAATTTTCACAAATACCCCTTCAACGTTACACTTGTTGAATCTTCAAATTGCCGTAACTTTTTCCTTGAGTATCTTTTGGAGGCGATTATCTTTTAAAACTTTTTTATTTTTTTGAGATCTACGTTGTAGACTCAATCCCTTTGTTCGATATGACTTTAATTTTTTCCTTATAATTTTGCCCTATATATGGTCAAAAATCGATAAAAGTAAAACTATTATTCATGTTGCCGTGTGTAGTGTTTTTTCGAGTAGATATCGAAAAAATAATCAGGTTGGAAAAAAAATCGCCTCGATCGGACATCGGATGCGCGTTTTATGTTTGTTTGAAGTATAAATTTTTACAAGTAATCCTTTAACGTTACATTTGTTGAAACTTTAAATGGCAGTAACTTTTTCCTCGAATATTTTTTTGGAGGCGATTCCTTTTTTAAACTTTCTTATTTTTTTGAGATCTACACGGTCGATTCAATCTATTTTTCCAATTTAACTTTCATTTTTTCCTTATAATTTTGCCCTATATATGGTCAAAAACCGATAAACGTAAAACTATAAACCCTATGGTCGTGTAAGGTATTTTTTCCATGTATCAAAAAATTAATCAGGTTGGAAAAATAATCGCCTCTATCAGACATCAGATGCACGTTTTATGTCCGTTTGAAGTTTAAATTTTCACAAGTACCCTTTAACGTTACATTTGTTCAAACTTCAAATGGCCATAACTTATTCCTCGAATATCTTTTGGAGGCAATTCTTTTTTTAAACTTGCCTATTTTTTTGAGATCTATGCATTAAACTCAATCCCTTTCTCCGATATGACTTTGACTTTTTCCTTATAATTTAACCCTATATATGGTCAAAAATCGATAAACTTAAAACTATAAGTCCTATTGTCGTTTGTGGTGTTTTTTCGAGTAAATTTCAAAAAAAATAATCAGGTTGGAAAAAGAATCGCCTAGATCGGACATCGGATACGCGTTTTATGTCTGTTTGAAGTTCAAATTATGACAAGTACCCCTTTAACGTTAAATTTGATGAAACTTCAAATGGCCGTAACTTTTTTCTCGATTTTTGTAGGCGATTCTTTTTTTAAACTAGCTTATTTTTTTGATCCTTTAACGTTACTTTTGTTGAGACTTCAAATGGTCGTAACTATTACCTCGAATATCTTTTGGAGGCGGTTCTTTTTTTAAACATGTTTATTTTTCGAGATCTACGCGATAGACTCATTCCCTTTGTACGATATGACTCTCATTGTTTCCTTATAACTTTGCGCTATATATTGTCAAAAACGGATATAAACATAAAACGATAAGTTTTATGGCCGTGTGTGGTTTTTTTACGCATAGATATCAAAAAAATAATCAGGATGGAAAAAAATTTGACTCAATCAGATATCGGATGCGCGTTTTCACAAGTACCCCTTTAACGTTACATTTGTTGAAACTTCAAATTGCCGTAAATTTTTCCTCGAGTATCTTTTTGATGCGATAATTTTTTTAAACTTGCTTTTTTTTTAGATCTACGTGGTAGACTCAATCCCCTTGTCCGATTTCACTTTAATTTTTTTCTATATAATTTTTCCCTATATATGTTCGAAAACCGATAAACATAAAACTATAATTTCTATCACTGTGTGTTATTTTATCGCATAGATATCGAAAAAATAATCAGTTGGAAAAAAGTTCGCCTTGATCAACATCGAATGCGCGTTTTATATCCATTTGAAGTTCAAATTTTCGCAAATACCCCTTTAACGTTACATTTGTTGAAACTTCAAAAGGCCGTAACTTTTTCCTCGAATATTTTTTGGAGGCGATTCTTAACTTTAACTAGCTTATTTTTTCAAGATCTACGCAGTAGACTCATTCCCTTTTTCCAGTTTGACTTTCAGTTTTTCCTTATAATTTTGCCCTATATATGGTCAAAAATCGATAAATGTAAAATTGTAAGTCCTGTGGCTATGTGTGGTGTTTTTCACGTATATATCGTAAAATAATCAGGTTGGAAAAAAAATTGCGTCAATCGGACATCCGATGCGTGTTTTATGTCCATTTGAAGTTAAAATTTTCACAAGTACCCATTTAATGTTACATTGTTGAAACTTCAAATGGTCGTAAATTTTTCCTCGAGTATCTTTTGGACACAATTCTTTTTTAAACTTGCTAATTTTTTTGAGATCTATGCGGTAGACTCAATCCTCTTTTTTCGATTTGAATGTCATTTTTTCCTTTTAATTTTGCCTTGTATATGGTCAAAAATGGATAAAAGTAAAATTATAAGTCCTATGGACGTGTGTGGTGTTTTTTCGTGTAGATATCGAAGAAATAATCAGGTTGAAAAAAAAATTGTCTCGATCGGACATCGGATGCGTGATATATGTCCATTTGATGTTCAAATTTTCACAAACCCCTTTAACGTTACATTTGTTGAAACTTCAAATGACCGTAATTTTTTCCTCGTGTATCTTTTGGAGGCAATTCTTTATTTAAACTTGCTTAGTTGTTCGAGATCTACGCGTTAGACTCAGTCCCTTTGTTTGATATGACTTTCATTTTCTCCATATAATTTTGCCTTATATATGGTCAAAGACTGAGAAACGTAAACCTCTAAGTCCTATGTCCGTGTATGGTGTTTTTTCGCGTAGATATCAAAAAAATAGATTGAAAAAAAATTGACTCGAACAAACGTTGGATGCGCGATTTATGTCCGTTTAAAATTCAAATCAAGTTTCAACGTTACATTTGTTGAAACATCAAATGGCCGTAACTTTTTCCTCGAGTATCTTTTGGAGGCAATTCTTTTATAAAACTTACTTATTTTTTTAGATCTACGCGGTAGACTCAATTTCTTTTTCCGATTTAATTTTCATTTTTTCCTTATAATTTTGCCCTATATATGGCCAAAATCGATAAACGTAAAAAAGTAAGTCCTATGGCCGTGTGTGGTGTTTTTTCGCGTAGATATAAAAAAAATCATGTTGGAAAAAAATCGCCTCAATCCGACATCGAATGCGCGTTTTATATCCGTTTGAAATTTAAATTTTCACAAGTACCCCTTTAACGTATCATTTATTGAAACTTCAAATGCCATAACTTTTTCCTCGAGTATATTTTAGTGGGGATTCTTTTTCTAAACTTGCTTATTTTTCGAAATCTACGTGTTAGACTCAATCCCTTTGTCCGATTTGACTTCCATTCTTTCCTTATAATTTTTCCCTTATATGGTCAAAAATCGATAAACGTAAAACAATAAGTCCTATGGCCGTGTGTGGTGTTTTTTCGCGTAGATATAAAAAAATTAATCAGGTTGGAAAAAGAATCGCCTCGATTGAACATCGGATACGCGTTTTATGTTTATTTGAAGTTCAAATTTTCACAAGTACCTCTTTAACGTTACATTAGTTTAGAATTCAAATGGTCGTAACTTTTTCCTCGAGTATCTTTTGGGAGAGATTATTTTTTTGAGATCTACCCTTTGTCTAATTTGACTTTCATATTTTCCTTATAATTTTACCCTATATATGGTCAAAAACCGATAAACATAAAACTATAAGTCATATGGCCAGGTGTGGTGTTTTTTCGTGTAGATATCGAAAAAAAACAATCAGGTTTGATAAAAATCGCCTCGATCAGATATCGGATGCACGTTTTATTTCAGTTTAAAGTTCAAATTTTCACACGTACCCCTTTAACGTTACATTTGTTGAAAATTCAAATGGTTGTAACTTTTTCCTCGAGTATATTTTGGAGATGATTCTTTTTTTAAACTTGCTTATTCTTTTGAGATCTACGCGGTAGACTCAATACCTTTGTCCGGAAAGTTTTATTTTTTCCTTATAATTTTGCCCTATATATGGTCAAAAACTGATAAATGTAAAACTATAAGTCCTATGGCCACGTGTTGTGATTTTTCACGTATATTTCATAAAAATTATCAGGATGGAAAAAAAATTGCCTCGATCGGACATCCGATGCGTGTTTTATGTCTGTTTGAAGTTCAAATTTTCATAAGTTCCTATTTAACGTTACATTTGTCGAAACTTCAAATGACCGTAACTTTTTCCTCGATTATCATTGGAGTCAATTATTTTTTAAACTTGCTAATTTTTTTGAGATCTACGCCGTAGACTCAATCCCCTATTTCCGATTTGATGGTCATTTTTTCCTTATAATTTTGCCCTATTTATGGTCAAAAAGCGATAAACATAAAATTGTAAGTCATATGGCCGTGTGTGGAATTTTTTTTGCGTAGATATCAAAAAAATAATCAGGTTGGAAAAAAATCGCCTCAATCGGACATTGGATGCGCGATTTATGTCCGTTTGAAGTTCAAATTTTCACAAGTACCCCTTTAACGTTAGATTTGTTGAAACTTCAAATGGTCGTAACTTTTTCCTCGAATATCTTTTGGAGGCGATTCTTTTTTTAAACTTTATTATTTTTTGAGATCTATGCGGTAGACTCAATTTCTTTTTCTGATTAACTTTCATTCTTTCCTTATAATTTTGCCCTATATATGGTCAAAAATCGATAAACGTAAAATTATAAGTCCGATCACCATTTGTGGTATTTCTTTGCATAGATATCAAGAAAATAATCAGGTGGGAAAAAATCACCTCGATCCGACATCGGATGCGCGTTGTATGTCCGTTTGTAGTATAAATTTTTCACAAGTACCCCTTTAACGTTACATTTGTTTAAAATTCAAATGGCCGTAACTTTTCTCGCATATATTTTTTGGAGGCGATTCTTTTTTTAAAACTTGCTTATTTTTTTTAGATATACCTTGTCCGATAAGACTTCCATTTTTCCATATAATTTTGCCCTATATATGGTCAAAAATGATATAAACGTAAAACTATAAGTCCTATGCCGTGTGTGGTTTTTTTTGTGTAGATTTCGTAAAAATAATCAGGTTCAAAAAAATTGTTCTCAATCGGACATCCGATGCGTTTTTATGTCCGTTTGAAGTTCAAATTTTCACAAGAACCCATTTAACGTTAGAGTAGTTGAAACTTAAATGGTCGTAACGTTTTCCTAGAGTATCTTTCGAGGCAATTCTTTTTTTAAACTTGCTAATATTTTTGAGATCTACGCGGTAGAATCAATCCCTTTTTCCGATTTGACTATCATTTTTCCTTATAATTTGCCCTATATATGGTCAAAAGCCGATAAAAGTAAAACCATAAGTCCTACGGCGTGTGGTGTGTGGTGTTTTTCGCGTAGATATAGAAAAAATAATCATATTGGAAAAAGAATTGTCTCGATTAGACATCAGATGGCGTTTTATGTCCTTTGAAGTTCAAATTTTCACAAGTACCTCCTTTAACGTTATTTTGTTGAAACTTCAAATCATCGTAACTTTCTCCTCGAGTATCTTTTGGATGCGATTCTTTTTTTAAACTTGTTTATTTTTTCGAGATCTACCCGGAAGACTCAATCCCCTCTGTCATTTTTCCATATAATTTTGCCCTATATATGGTCAAAAAGCGATAAAAGTAAAACTATAAGTCTTATGACCGTGTGTGGTTTTTGCGTAGATATCGAAAAAATAATCAGGTTGGAAAAAAATCACCTCGATCGGATATCGGATGCGCGTTTTATGTCTGTTTGAAGTTCAAATTTTCACAAGTACCCCCAGTACCTACCCCCTTACATTCATTTGTTGAAACTTCAAATGGCCGTAATTTTTTCCTCGAGCATCTTTTGGAGGCGATCATTTATTTAAACTTGTTTATTTCTTCGAGATCTATGTGGTAGACTCAATCCCTTTGTCCGATATGACTTTCATTTTTTCCTCATAATTTTGCCCTATATATGGTTAAAAATCGATAAACGTAAACCTATACGTCCTATAGCCGTGTGTAAAGTTTTTTAGCGTAAATTTGGAAAAAAAAATAGAGTCGATCAGACATCGGATGCGCGATTTATGTCCGTTTGAAATTCAAATCAAATTTCAACGTTACATTTGTTAAAACTTCAAATTGTCGTAACTTTTTCCTCGAGTATCTTTTGGAGGCAATACTTTTTTAAACTTTCTTATTTTTTTGAGATCTATGTGGTAGACTCAATCCTTTTGTCCAATATAACTTTCATGCTTTCCTTATAATTTTGCCCTATATATGGTCAAAAACTGATAAACAAAAAACTATAAGTCATATGGTTGTGTTGTGTTTTTTCGCGTAGATATAAAAAAATAATCAGGTTGGATAAAAAAGTTATCGGACATCGAATGCACATTTTTTATGTCCATTAGAAGTTCAAATTTTCAGAAGCACCCATTTAACGTTATATTTGTTGAAACTTCAAATGGCCATACTATGGACGAGTGTGGTATTTTTTTCGCGAAGATATAAAAAAAATCAGGTTGCGAAAAAAATTCTAAACAATCAGACATCATATGCGCATTTTATCTCCGTTTGAAATTCAAATCTTCACAAGTACCCCTTTAACGTTACATTTGTAGAAACTTCAAATGGTCTTAACTTTTTCCTCGAGTATCTTTTGGAGACGATTCTTTTTTTAAACTGGCTTATTTATTAAAGATCTATGCGGTAGTCTCAATCCCATTTTCTGATTTGACTTTGCATTTCTACATATAATTTTGCCCTATATCATATCAAAAATTGATAAACGTAAAACTATAAGTCATATGGCATAGTGTGGTGATTTTTTAAGTATATATCAAAAAAAATCAGGTTGGAAAAAAATTGCCTCGATCGGACATCGGATACGTTTTTTATGTCCGTTTGAAGTTTAAATTTTCACAAGTACCCTTTAACGTTACATTTGTTGTAACTTTAAATGGCTGTAACTTTTTCCTCGAGTATCTTTTGGAGGCGATTCTTTTTTTAAAACTTGCATAATATATTGACATCTACGTGGTATACTGGATTCCTGTTTCCAATTTGACTTTCATTTTTTCCTTATAATTTTGCCCTATATATGGTCAAAAATCGATAAAAGTAAAACTATAAATCCTATGGCCGTGTGTGGTGTTTTTCGCGTAGATATCGAATCAGGTTGGAAAAAAATTATCTCGATCAGACATCGGATGCACGTTTTATTTCCCTTTGAAGTTCAAATTTTCACAAGTACCCCTTTAACATTACATTTGTTGAAACTTCGAATGGTCGTAACTTTTTCCTCGAGTATCTTTTGGAGGCGATTCTTTTTTTAGACTTGCTTATTTTTTGAGATCTACGCGTTAGACTCAATCCTTTGTTCGATATGACTTTCATTTATTCCTTAGAATTTTGCCCTATATATGATCAAAAAACCGATAAACGTAAAATTATAAGTCCTATGGACGTGTGTGTTATTTTTTCGCGTAATATCAAAAAATAATCAGGCTGGGAAAAAAATTGCTTCGATCGCATGTCGGATGCGCGTTTTATATCCGTTTGAAGTTCAAATTTTCATAAGTACCCCTTTAACGTTACATTTGTAGAAACTTCAAATGGCCGTAAGTTTTTCCTCGAGTATCTTTTGGAGGCGATTCTTTTTTAAAACTTGCTTATTTATTAAAGATCTACGCGGTAGACTCAATCCCATTTTGCGATTTGAATTTGCATTTTTTCATATAATTTTGCCCTCTATCTGGTCAAAAACCGATAAACGTAAAACTATAAATCTTATGGCATTGTGTGGATTTTTTTCCAGTAGATATCAAAAAAATAATCAGGTTGGAAAAAAATCGCATCGATCGGATATCGGATGCGTTTTTAATGTCCGTTTGAAGTTTAAATTTTCACAAGTACTCTTTAACGTTACATTTGTTGAAACTTCAAATGGCCGTAATTTTTTCCTCGAGTATTATTGGAGGCGATTCTTTTTTTTAACTTACTTATTTTATCGACATCTACGCAGTAAACTGAATTCCTTTTTCTAATTTGACTTTGCATTTTTCCATATAATTTTTCCCTATATCTGGTCAAAAACCAATAAATGTAAAACTACAAGTCTTGTGTCATTATGTGGTATTTTTTCTAGTAGATATCGAAAAAATAATCAGGTTGGAAAAAAATCGCCTCGATCGGATATCAGATGTGTTTTTTATGTCCGTTTGAAGTATAAATTTTCACAAGTACCCTTTTAACGTTACATTTGTTGAAACTTCAAATGGCCGTAACTTTTTCCTCGAGTATCTTTTGGAGGCGATTCTTTTTTTAAACTTGATTTTTTTTTTGAGATCTACGCGGTAGATTCAATTCTTTTTTCTTATTTGACTTTCATTTTTTCCTTATAATCTTGGTCTATATATGGTCAAAAACCGATAATCGTAAAACTATAAGTCCTATGTCCTATGGACAAAGACTGAGAAACGTAAACCTCTAAGTCCTATGTCCGTGTATGGTGTTTTTTCGCGTCGATATCAAAAAAATCAGATTGGAAAAAAATTGACTCGAACAAACGTTGGATGCGCGATTTATGTCCGTTTAAAATTCAAATCAAGTTTCAACGTTACATTTGTTGAAACTTCAAATGGCCATAACTTTTTCCTCGAGTATCTTTTGGAGGCAATTCTTTTATGAAACTTACTTATTTTTTTAGATCTACGCGGTAGACTCAATTTCTTTTTCCGATTTAATTTTTATTTTTTCCTTATAATTTTGCCCTATATATGGCCAAAAATCGATAAACGTAAAACAATAAGTCCTATGGCCGTGTGTGGTATTTTTTCGCGTAGATATAAAAAAATCATTTTGGAAAAAAATTGCCTCAATCCGACATCGGATGCGCGTTTTATATCCGTTTGAAATTCAAATTTTCACAAGTACCCCTTTAACGTAACATTTATTGAAACTTCAAATGCCATAACTTTTTCCTCGAGTATATTTTAGTGGGGATTCTTTTTCTAAACTTGCTTATTTTTTGAGATCTACGTGTTAGACTCAATCCCTTTGTCCGATTTGACTTTCATTCTTTCCTTATAATTTTTCCCTATATATGGTCAAAAACTAATAAGTAAAACTATAAGTCCAATGGCTGTGTTGTGGTTTTTTCGCGTAGATATCAAAAAAATAATCAAGTTGGAAAAAGAATCGCCTCGATTGAACATCGGATACGCGTTTTATGTTCATTTGAAGTTCAAATTTTCACAAGTACCCCTTTAACGTTACATTAGTTTAGAATTCAAATGGTCGTAACTTTTTCCTCGAGTATCTTTTGGAGAGATTATTTTTTTGAGGTCTACCCTTTGTCTAATTTGACTTTCATATTTTCCTTATAATTTTACCCTATATATGGTCAAAAACCGATAAACATAAAACTATAAGTCATATGGCCAGGTGTGGTGTTTTTTCGTGTAGATATCGAAAAAACAATCAGGTTGGATAAAAATCGCCTCGATCGGACATCGGATGCACGTTTTATTTCAGTTTAAAGTTCAAATTTTCACACGTACCCCTTTAACGTTACATTTGTTGAAAATTCAAATGGCCGTAACTTTTTCCTCGAGTATCTTTTGGAGATGATTCTTTTTCTAAACTTGCTTATTCTTTTGAGGTCTACGCGGTAGACTCAATACCTTTGTCCAAAAAGTTTCATTTTTTCCTTATAATTTTGCCCTATATATGGTAAAAAACTGATAAATGTAAAACTATAAGTCCTATGGCCGTGTGTTGTGATTTTTCGCGTATATTTCATAAAAATATTCAGGTTGGAAAAAAGATTGCCTTGATCGGACATCCGATGCGTGTTTTATGTCTGTTTGAAGTTCAAATTTTCATAAGTACCTATTTAACGTTACATTTGTCGAAACTTCAAATGACTGTAACTTTTTCCTCGATTATCATTGGAGTCAATTATTTTTTAAAACTTGCTAATTTTTATTGAGATCTACGCCGTAGACTCAATCCCCTATTTCCGATTTGACGGTCATTTTTCCATATAATTTTGCCCTATTTATGGTCAAAAACCGATAAACATAAAATTGCAAGTCATATGGCCGTGTGTGGACTTTTTTGCGTAGATATCAAAAAAATAATCAGGTTGGAAAAAAATCGCCTCAATCGTACATTGGATGCGCGATTTATGTCCGTTTGAAGTTCAAATTTTCACAAGTACCCCTTTAACGTTAGATTTGTTGAAACTTCAAATGGTCGTAACTTTTTCCTCAAATATCTTTTGGAGGTGATTCTTTTTTTAAACTTGATTATTTTTTTGAGAACTACGCGGTAGACTCAATCTCTTTTCTGATTTAACTTTCATTCTTTCCTTATAATTTTGCCCTATATATGGTCAAAAATCGATAAACGTAAAATTATAAGTCCGATCACCATTTGTGGTATTTCTTTGCATAGATATCAAGAAAATAATCAGTTGGGAAAAAATCACCTCGATCCGACATCGGATGCGCGTTTTATGTCCGTTTGTAGTATAAATTTTCACAAGTACCCCTTTAACGTTACATTTGTTTAAAATTCAAATGGCCGTAACTTTTTCCTCGAATATCTTTTGGAGGCGATTCTTTTTTTTAAAACTTGCTTATTTTTTCGATATCCATGCGGCAGACTTAATCCCTTTTTCCGATAAGACTTTTATTTCTCCTTGATTATTTTGCCCTATATATGGTCAAAAGCCGATAAAAGTAAAATTCATAAGTCCTACGGCTGTGTGGTGTTTTTTCGCGTAGATATAGAAAAAATAATCATATTGGAAAAAGAATCGTCTCGATTAGACATCGGATGGCGTTTTATGTCCTTTTGAAGTTCAAATTTTCACAAGTACCTCCTTTAACGTTACATTTGTTGAAACTTCAAATCATCGTAACTTTCTCCTCGAGTATCTTTTGGATGCGATTCTTTTTTTAAACTTGTTTATTTATTCGAGATCTACCCGGAAGACTCAATCCCCTTTTTCTAATTTGACTTTCATTTTTCCATATAATTTTGCCCTATATATGGTCAAAAAGCGATAAAAGTAAAACTATAAGTCTTATGACCGTGTGTGGTTTTTGCGTAGATATCAAAAAAATAATCAGGTTGGAAAAAAATCACCTCGATCAGATATCGGATGCGCGTTTTATGTCTGTTTGAAGTTCAAATTTTCACAAGTACCCCTTTAACATTGCATTTGTTGAAACTTCAAATGGCCGTAATTTTTTCCTCGAGCATCTTTTGGAGGCGATTCTTTATTTAAACTTGTTTATTTGTTCGAGATCTATGTGGTAGACTCAATCCCTTTGTCCGATATGACTTTCATTTTTTCCTCATAATTTTGCCCTATATATGGTTAAAACCGATAAACGTAAACCTATACGTCCTATAGCCGTGTGTAGTGTTTTTTAGCGTAAATATAAAAAAATCGGGTTGGAAAAAAAATCGACTCGATCAGACATCGGATGCGCGATTTATGTCCGTTTGAAATTCAAATCAATTTTCAACGTTTGTTAAAACTTCAAATTGTCGTAACTTTTTCCTCGAGTATCTTTTGTAGGCAATACTTTTTTTAAACTTTCTTATTTTTTGAGATCTATGCGGTAGACTCAATCCCTTTGTCCAATATAACTTTCATGCTTTCCTTATAATTTTCCCCTATATATGGTCAAAAACTGATAAACGAAAAACTATAAGTCCTATGGTTGTGTGTTGTGTTTTTTCGCGTAGATATCAAAAAATAATAAGGTTGGATAAAAAAGTTATCGGACATCGAATGCGCATTTTTTTTATGTCCATTAGAAGTTCAAATTTTCAGAAGCACCCATTTAACGTTATATTTGTTGAAACTTCAAATGGCCGTAACTTTTTCCTCGAGTATCTTTTGGAGGCGATCCTTTTTTTAAACTTTCTTATTTTTCGATATCTAGGCGGTAGATTCAATCCCTTTTTCCGATTTAATTTTCATTATTTCCTTATAATTTTACCCTATATATGGTCAAAAACCGATAAATGTAAAACTATAAATCCTATCTGAGTGTGTGGTGCTTTTTCGCGTAGATATTGAAAAAAAAATCTCCTAGATCGGATAACGGAAGTACGATTTATATCCGTTTGAAGTTCAAAAATTCACAACTACCCTTTTACTTTAAATTTGGTGAATCTTCAAATGACCGTAACTTTTGCCTTGAATATATTTTAGAGGAGATTCTCTTTTTAAAGTTGCTTATTTTTTTGATATCTTCGCGGTAAAGTCAATTACCTTATCCGATTTGACTTTCATATTTTCCTTATAATTTTACCTTATATATGGTTAAAAACCGATAAATGTAAAAATATAAATCTATCTTAGTATGTGGTATTTTTTCGCATAGATATCACAAAAATAAGTAGATTGAAAAAAAAATCGCATCTATCGAACATCGGAGGGACGATTTATGTGTGTTTGAAGTTTGAAAATTCACAACTACCCCTATTACGTTGCATTGGTGAAACTTCAAATGACCGTAACTTTTGCGTCGAATATCTTTTAGAGGTGATTCTTTTTTTAAATATTCTTATTTTTTTGAGATCTACGTGGTAAATTAAATTTCCTTATCCAATTTGACTTTCATTTTTTCCTTATAAGTTTACCCTTGATATGGTCAAAAACCTATAAATGTAAAACTATAAATCCTATCTCTGTGTGGTATTTTTTCGCATAGTTATCAAAAAAATTAGCAGTTTGAAAAAAAGAATCGCCTCGATCGGACATCGGAGACATGATTTATGTCCGATTGAAGTTCAAAAATTGACAACTACCCCTTTTACGTTACATTTAACGAAACTTCAAATGACCGTAACTTTTGCCTCGAATATCTTTTAGAGGCGATTCTTTTTTAAAATTTGCTTATTTTTTCGAGATCTACGTGGTAAACTCATTTGCCTTATACGATTTGAATTTAATTTTTTCCTTACAAGTTTACCCTATATATGGTCAAAAATTAATAAATGTAAAACTATAAATCCTATGGTGTTTTTCGCGTAGATATCAAAAAATAAGCAAATTAAAAAGAAATTTCCTCGATCGGACATCGGAGGCACAATTTATGTCCGTTTAAAGTTCAAAAATTCACAACTACCCCTTCTACGTTACATTTGGCGAAACTTCAAATGTCCGTAACTTTTGCCTCGAATATCTTTTAGATGTGATTTCTTTTTAAAGTTGCTTATTTTTTTAGATCTATGTGGTAAACTCAATTACCGTATCCGCTTTGACTTTTATTTTTTCCTTATAATTTTACCCTATATATGGTCAAAAACCGATAAATGTAAAATTATAAGACTTATCTCAGTCACAACGATTAAAGTAAAACTATAAATCTTATCTTTGTGTGAGGTATTTTTTCACGTAGATCTTGAAAAAGTAATTAGATTGGAAGAAAACTGACCTCAATCGAACATCCGAGGCAAATTTATGAGTGTTTGAATTTCACAAATTTACAACTACTTCTTTTGAGTTACATTTGGTGAAGTTTCAAATGATCGTAACTTTTGCCTCGAATATCCAATGGAAGCGATTCGTTATTTAAACTTCCTTATTTTTTTAGATCTATATGGTAAACTCAATTC
This sequence comes from Solanum corneliomulleri, assembly GCA_027704805.1. Taxonomy (NCBI): domain Eukaryota; kingdom Viridiplantae; phylum Streptophyta; class Magnoliopsida; order Solanales; family Solanaceae; genus Solanum; species Solanum corneliomulleri. The sequence continues at coordinate 64,130,470 of JAKWIY010003060.1, read as the reverse complement.
GTTTATTTGATTTGTTTTTTGTTTCTTATAAATTTACCTTGTATATAGTCACACAACGATAAAAGTAAAACTATAAATCTTATCTCAGTGTGTGGTTTTTTTTTTTGCGTAGAACTCCAGAAAATAACCAGATAGAAAAAAAATTGTCTCAATCGGATATTCGAGACAAGATTGAAGACCGTTTGAGTTTCAAAAATTTACAACTACTTCATTGAGTTAAATTTGGTGAAACTTCAAATGATCAAAACTTTTGACTCAAATATCCGTTAGAGGCGATTCATTTTTGAAACTTGCTTATTATTTTTAATTCTACGTGGCAACATTTGATACGCTCAAACTTACTTCTCAAATAAGAAGTAAAGCGGTCGTGTCAAGTAAATAACCCAACTAGTGAGGTTGGGATCGTTCCCACGAGGAAAATAGTCTAGACTTAACTTCAACCTATTATTACTATTGTTTGGTCAATGACTTCCTTGGAAAGTAAAAACATAAAAAGGGGGTTTCTATCTCTAAATAAGTGAAAATAAATAACGAACTTGAAAGAGACACTTGACAGCTTTTAATGTTGGGTTTTAATCAATTAATCAAAGTAACTAGGGTTTACGTGTTCCCCACAGGTTCATAACTTGATAACTCTAACTATAACAATTCTTTCCTAGTATCTTGCATGCAAAGTGATAAGTTATGTATTTCTAAATCCTTGGTCCGGCATCTAGAAAATCTCACTCCGCACCTTGGTCCGGCTACGTGTGTTGCTATCCTAACCCTTATCCTTACCTCATATTAAGCATCGTATTCGATATTTGACTAAGTTATTACCTCGTACCAATCAATACTAGCCTATTAGATAGTAAACTAAATCTATGTTAATAATTATTTTCCTATTATCTACCTCCTTGGTCCGGCAAGTAGCATTAAGGCGAGTTCTAACATTGGCCATCCGTTAAAAAGACTTTTAAACGAAAGAATTATTAATACATGCAAGACACTATTCTAGAATTGTTATTTTAGTTAGGGTTTATCTCATTATTTGCCTATGGTTCCCACAACCCTAGTTATGGAGTTTAGTTACTCATAGCCATAAACACAATATTCAAATATATTAAATAAGAATTCATGTACTTACTTCAATGAGAAAGAATAAAGTCCGAAAATTTGCTTGATTAATCACCAAAAATCACTTGTAAGAATCTCAAAATCTAACACTAATCAACAATCCAAAAGTCTAATAATATGGAGCCTAACAATACCTAATTAAACAAGGATTCTAATTGCTGGAAATCTGCCAAAACGCGGCTGGGTCGACGGACCGTCGTGGTCGCGACGGACCGTCATGGACTCCGTCGTCCCATACTTGTGCAATTTCTTCTGCTGCTCTCTTCATTCCCCTCGACGGCAAGTATGACGGACCGTCATAGGCACAACGGTCCGTCGAGGGTCTCCGTTCTAAAACACTTCAACTCTTGGAATCTGGGTACTGGGATCACTTCTCTGAACTTCACGACGAACCTGCAGGACGGACCGTCATAGCCACGACGGACCGTCACAAGCTTCGTAATCCCACACTTGGTCAGACTTCCCCATCTTCCTTCAGCAGCTGCACTACGCTGCCACCTACGGACCGTCACAAGCACAACGGACCGTCATAAGCTCCGTAGGTGGTCTCTTCTGCATTTCTTTGCTCAAAATCTCCGCATTCAGCTTTGGACAGATTTCCTGCAAAACAAAGAGAAACTTATATAAAAATTAGCACAAAAAGGCTTTTGGACACACTAAACTTAAGGAAAAAGTATTAATAATACCGTGAAACCACGGTATATCATAAACTCAATTTCTTTATTTGATTTTTTTTTCTTCGTTTAATTTTACCTTATATATAGTCACACGACGATAAAAGCAAAGCTATAAATCATATCTCAGTGTGTGAGATTTTTTCACGTAGATTTTGAAAAAACAACCAGATTGAAATAAGAAATCGCCTCAATCGAACATCCAAGACAAGATTTATGACCGTTTTAATTTCACAAATATACAACTACTTCATTTGGTGAAACTTCAAATGATCGTAACTTTTTCCTTGAATATCCGTTGGAGGTGATTCTTTTTTTAAACTTGCTTATTTTTTCAAGTTCCACGTGGTAAACTCAATTTCTTTATTTGATTTGCTTTTTTTCTTCATATAATTTTATTTAATATATAGTTACACAACGATAAAAGTAAAACTATAAATCCTATCTCAATGTATGGTGTTATTTTGCGTAGATCTCAATAAAATAACCACATTGGAAAAAAAATCGCCTCAATCGTATATCTGAGGCAAGATTTATGACCGTTTGAATTTCACAAATTTACAACTACTTCTTTTGAGTTATATTTGGTGAAACTTCAAATGATCGTAACTTTTGACTCAAAAATCTGTTGGATGCGATTCTTTTTTTAAACTTGTTTATTTTTTAAGATCTATGTGGTAAACTTAATTCATTTATTTGATTTAGTTTTTTTCTTATAATTTTATTTAATATATAGTCATACAACGATAAAAGTAAAACTATAAATCCTATCTCAGTGTATGGCGTTATTTCACGTAGATCTCAAAAAAATAATCAGATTGAAAAAAAATCGCCTCAAACAGATATCCGAGGCAAAATTTATGACCGTTTGAATTTCACAAATTTATAACTACTTCTTTTGAGTTATATTTGATGAAACTTCATATGATTGTAATTTTTTACTCGAATATCCGTTGGAGGCGATTCATTTTATAAACTTTCTCATTATTTCGAGATCTACGTGGTAAACTCAGTTTCTTTATTTGATTTTTTTTCTTCTTATAATTCTACTTTATATATAGTCACACAATGATAAGAGTAAAACTATAAATCATATCTCTGTGTGGGGTGTTTTTCCGCGTAGATCATGAAAAAATAACTAGGTTGAAATAAAATATTGCCTCAATCGGACATTCGAGGCAAGATTTATGACCGTTTGAATTTCACAAATTTACAACTACTTCATTTGGTGAAACTTCAAATGATCGTAACTTTTGCCTCGAATATACGTTGGAGGCGATTCTTTTTTAAAACTTTCTTATTTTTTTAAGATCTACGTGGTAAACTTAATTCCTTTATTTGATTTGCTTTTTTTCTTATAATTTTACCTAATATATAGTCACACAACGATAAAAGTAAAACTATAATTCTTATCTCAGTGTATGGTATTTTTTCGCGTAGATCTCAAGAAATTAACCACATTGAAAATAAATCGCCTCAATCGGATATCCGAGGCAAGATTGATGACCTTTTTAAATTTCAGAAATTTATAGCTACTTCTTTTGAGTTACATTTGGTGAAACTTCAAATAATCGTAACTTTTGCATCGAATATTCGTTGGAGGCGATTCTTTTTTGAAACTTGCTTATTTTTTTGATTTCTACGTAGTAAATACAATTTCTTTATTTGATTTGCTTTGTTTTTCTTCTTATAATTTTACCTTATATATAGTCACACAACGATAAAAATAAAACTATAAATCTTATCTCAGGGTGTGGTGTTTTTTCGCGTAGATCTTGAAAAAATAACCATATTGAAATAAAAATCGCCTCAATGGGTCATCCAAGGCAAGATTTATGATCGTTTGAATTTCACAAATTTACAACTAATTCTTTTGAGTTCTATTTGGTGAAACTTCAAATGACATAACTTTTGTCTCGAATATCCATTGGAGGCGATTTTTTTTTAAAACTTGCTTATTTTTTCGAGAGCTACGTGGTAAACTCAATTCCTTTTTTTATTTGCTTTTTTTTTCTTATATTTTACCTTATATATAGTTACACAACGATAAAAGATAAAACTATAACACCAATCTCAGTGTGTTGTATTTTTTTGCGTTGATCTCTAAAAAATAACCAGATTGAAAAAACAAATTGCCTCAATCGGACATCCGATGCAAGACTTATAACATTTTGAATTTCACAAATTTACAACTACTTCTTTTGAGTTCTATCTGGTGAAACTTCAAATACGTAACTTTTGTCTCGAAGTACCGTTGGAGGCGATTCTTCTTTTATACTTGTTTATTTTATCGTGAACTACGTGGTAAACTCAATTCCTTTATTTGATTTTGTTTTTTTTCTTATAATTTTACCTTATATATAGTCACACAATGATAAAAGTAAAACTATAAATTTTATCTCAATGTGTGGTGTTTTATCGCGTAGATCTCGAAAAATAACCAGATAAAAAAATTGCCTCATCACAGCTCAAGATAAGTGGAACTTAAAAATGTCTATCATGTTCCAAGTATGAAGAAGAACTTATTATCTTTATCGTAATTAACAAATTCCGGTAACTAAGTCTTGTTTGGACCGAATGACGTAAAAGTATATTGAAACTTAAAAGTTACAAGCACACCAATCATGGAAGGGAGAAAATTAGAATCAATCTACGTCATGCCAACCGAGACAACTTATGTGGTACTTGATGAAGCACCAACATGGTGGTACAACAAAGTCTCCTTGCCAGATTCTAGAAAATTGGAGTAAGAGCTACAATATAAACTAGAAGAAGAAGGACAAAGAAGTGAGGCTGAACAGGAACACGAGGTATGTGAAAAATATAACTCACGTACAGAGGAGATATTTTCAAACGTAAAAAATAATATTCATGGAAAACAAGAGTACATGTTTAACCACAACTGTTGCAAGAAAAAGTCCAAAAAGTTCTGCAACCTCAACTAAGAAGGAAGACACGATTGAAATGCTCAAATGCCAAGTATAAAAATGCAACACTAGCAGAGATGGTTTACAATAAAGATGCTACTATCTTTGAAGAAGCTTCAAAGAGTACGGATCGGAATAATCCGATGAAGGAGGAGATTCTTAAAGGACATGGATGTCATGATTCTTGCAGAGCAAGAATCGCTCACAACTGACGCAAAGGAAAAATTAAGTTGGTGTTGAGGGGGAGCGTTAAGAATTCATTACAAACCTAATTATGTACTTTAAGACAAGTCAAGAAAAATCTAGAATATTCCGAAGTTGTGGAGAATTGAAGGAGGATCTCCATATTCCATATTCCTAAAAATGTTCTAGACAGAGTAGTTCTAGAATTAAGTAGTCAAAGGAATATTCTAGAACATAGTAGGAAAATATGCTTAGTTAGAGTGTTCCATCACCTCCTAATAGAGGTGGTCCATTTGAGTTGTATGAAACTAAGAAAGAAAGCAAACCAAGCAAGAAACAAAGTAAGAAAGTAAGCAAGAGTGGTGCTCAAATAAAGAGTGTTGTTGTAGCAAGATTGTAAGACCGAAGCGGGTCCTTACTTTGATATAATAAAATTCAAGATTGTGAGAAATTGATAGTGTCCATTGTCTCCATACCCAAAAATAACCAACAGCATTGAGGTCCGGGGGGAGGGGGGGAGGGTAAGGCCCCTCGGGGCACGGCGCCTCGAGGCGGGCAGACTCAGGGTGGGGGTCTCGAGGTGGGTGGACTCAGGATGGGGGGCTCATGGTGTTTAAAAGCAGTTACAAGCTTCATTTCTTTCCCTTTATCCTTTATATGTTCTATCTAGTAGTACTACAGTTTCTTTAATTGAAGCTATTAGTGTAGAGTTACAGGTATTTGTGATTCTGTGTAATTACTACTGCTACCAGAATTTTATATGTTTTGTGTCATATGTACTCCATAATGGGATGCATTATAGAAGTTCCTAAAACTAGTATAACACTTCCTGTCTAAAAGTAACTCCCACTGATTGTCTTTTTCAACTCTTTATGATCTTAAAAAAAATGTTCATAATTAATTTAGCATTAGATGTTGATTCTAACGAAAGACATATTTATATTCATAATCCTTAGCTGAAATAGGATAAGAGAGTACAAATCATGAATTCTACACTTGTATAGTCCACAATTAGAAAATTGGCAACCACTGATATTATATTATTATGCAGGTTCCCAAGTGTTCAAACATCTGAGAAAAAAGAAAAACAAATACCAACACCATATACACTAACAAGCTAAATGCTTAGCTGGAAACATAGTGTTTATTGCAAGATGGCTCAGTGAGCACGGTCTTTCAGCACTTCAAGATCAACTTCTGTTGGATCAGTAGCCTGAATCTCATAATGAAAACCATCGAGCTCTCTTTTAAATGCGTCTTTAGAGGTGGCGTAAAGCATCTTTGCACGAATACGAGATGTTGCAGGAGACCTAAGGAAACAAAAGCAATGCACTGAGAATGTGAGAAGGAAAAAGTTTGAAGTGTTACTTATAGTTCTCTGAGATGCTGGACTTGCACATCAATCCCATTGTACGTGCCATGAAATTGATCAACTAAAATAATATGTCGAAATCAAGCAAACGCATACAGAGGCAAAGGCAAAACAGTAGAAGCATTCTCAAAATTTTGCTTCCTAAAGACTAGCATTGGGAGTTTGCTACAGAGACCTGAGAATAAATGCATAATCTATTTTCATAAAATGAGAGTAAGATATGATTAAAAAATACAACCAAATTGATTTCTTTTTGCATTTGGAAGAGACAAACATTTTGACATTGAAAAGAAATCTCTCTGACAAATGATATACTAAAAAGTAATTTACCTGGTCATGAGGCAAAATGTTCTTTCGATGAAGAAGACAACGAAAGAACAGGACTAGTAAACTACATAGAAAATGCTTAACAATTGTGATTCAAGAAAAAAGTTGTTTAGTCCTTAAATGATCAAGTCATACATAACAGGACATAAGGATCAAAAAATGTTCCTTTTACATCTCTATCTTTCAATGGGATGACAAATTTCTACCTTCTTCGTCCTTCACTTCCACGTCGTGGAAGGAAGCTACAGGAAAACCAAGCTGGTGTACAACTTGTCTAGTTTTTCAAGAAATGCTTGGGGCATTGGTGAAACCAGCAAATTAAAAAATCAAACAATAGTTGCAATCACACACAGATGAAAATATGCACAAGGAGGTGGGAGACTAACCAATGAACAAAGAATATCTTGCTCTTTTGGCAATTCTCAGAAGTCACAAAATCAAAGTCATACACCGCATATCGGCAATCATTTTCTGGCAAAGAAGCAGTAAAGTCATCAAAGGTTTCAGCAGGGCTGCCAGTTTTCTCAACAACAACCTCCTTTTTCTTTTCATCGATTTTGAAAATCACATATCTATGAACTTTCTTCCTCTTCAACTCCAAGAATGCATTTTTGCCGTGATCAGCCACACCCATTCCAGAAGAAGCATTTGGCTGAAACTCAAGGAAAAAATCCAGTTCAGTGTCAATACTTCACATGAAAACAGAGATATAATTTGAGGATTTCAAGTACACAATAATTTAGTGCTTCACTGAGTTCCAGTTTGGACACAGCTTTTTGAAGTTCTGTTTGGACATGTATTTTACTTGAAAAAAATTTGAAGTTTTGTGAGTGAAAGTCCCAAAAACTGGTTTACATTAAAAAATATTTTAAGATCATATTTCCAAAATCTGATCAGATTTCACGGTCAACAATATTTCAAAAGCATACTCTCAAAATCTATGATCAAACCGTTAGCTAAGAAAACTAATATAACTTTTCAAAATTGACATTTTTCTTTTTATTAATTGTGACGGTGTTAAGCCAACTTAGATTTAAAGCGCCTTAACTATTCCATCAGATATCAGCTACTTCCCAGGAGGAATAGCTAGAGACACCACCACATAACTCTGTTTCATTTTTATGTTCAGTTATCCTAGTTGGAAGATGTACCCAGCCCTTATAACATGATAAGTTGGTTCTCCTAATGATCAGATATTCCTAAGGGACTACAACATAAATTCAAAATTAAAAAGTGAACATAACATACAAATTGATCAAAGACTTAGATGAACAAAACAAAATTAAAGATGGATAATATACCCCTCTGAATTTGAAAGACATGAGAAGAGCAAAAAGAAAAATTAAAATGAGCCTTGAGAGGAAGAAAGAAAGAGGAATATGAGTTGGTTGAATAGATTAGATAATAATTATACTACTATAAGAGAAAAGAAGAAAAGATACTGCCAAAATGAAGCAAATAGTATTGTTATTCTGGTTGTTAAGCAAATAGCAAATAGTAATTTTCTTTTATGTCTCTATCAGAAAATGAGATCCCCCAACATACCTTCTCAACTCAGGGTCGGTGCGTTGATTGAACGCTACCCATACTTTTTGCGATGCCAAACGCCAATTTGACCATGCATTCCTCTTCAATATTATTGCCTTTTCCTCAATATTAATATTGTTTTTGACTAATGTTGTCAAAATAGGATGAGTTAAAAAATGAAATAATTCGTGATTTTTGGCTGGTCATAATGCAACTCACTGAACTCTTATTAATATTGTATTTAACAAAGAAATCTTTACTATAATGATATATAACCTATCAAATAGAAAACTTATTTTTTCTGAAAGTACTTTTTAACAAACATTTCTTTCAACCTAGTTTTTAGATAGGCTAAATTCGGCAGGTCAAAATAAGCTAAACCAACACATGAGCTAATTTTATTATCCTTTATCTTTGACATTAATGGTGTTAGATCAATCCTTGTTGTCCAGTTTAAGCTGGTCAAAATTGCCTCCTGAATGATCACGTTAAATCATTGATCCATTGACACGTTCTCTGAAAAATCTAGTGTAGCAAGCTAAACACAAAAATTAAAATTGAAAGCGGGCTTCTTTATTTTTCAAATTTGCCTTCAAATGGCCTCAAAAGATTGCAAGTTTTTCAAGAGAAAAAAGCCAAATGTCGAAGAGACTTACGGTCCACTGGGAAGAATATCATTCATGACTTACTTGTATTCTATACATAGCCATTGAAACGATTAAAAACTTACACTGCATTATGTTTTGCACATATTATAGATGCATCTGGAAGAACAATATATTTTCTTAGTGTCATGATGACACTCAAAAAGGAAAAACAAAACGTTCATTGATGTTGTGGTCAAAAACATATACTACTATATATAATAGCAACAAAGAAAAATATGCACTGTGATACAATATCTTTTTAATCTGATGTCCGCCGATACTAAAGAAATACAATTCTAGGCCGCCAAATATATTTGTACATGTCAAAATCGACCAATTTTATCATTCCAAAATCGACAAACCTACCGTTTCACCAGAGTCCAAATTACATTAGATCTGGATCATCTTCATAGTCATAGTCTGGTTCACTTGAATGCCTCATTCTCTTTGCATCTCTTGGACCTCCCCTGCCCTTCCTTTGTCTACCTCTGGAGAAACAGCCAACAAACAGCGTAGTCTATTGTATTAGAACTTGAAAAATCGATTGCCGATAAGAGAAGAAGTTGTGGAACTATCTATTTTACTCCTCCAACGAAAGTAGTTATAGGATAATATTCACTACTTACTGAACATTGGCAGATATCCCTCCACCATCCCGACCAAGAGCTTGTTCCTCAGCCTGAAAATATGCAAAAATGCTACTTTCATGTTCTTTGAATTATGTAAGTAGCACCACAACTTCATGTTGGATGAAATATGCATTAAGGTGTCATTCCACGACCATCGTCCAACTCTGAAGTAGATGGGAACATGATAGACCATGGGCAGGAGTTGCTTAATTATCTTTTTTACCTATAGTCTTTTTTGGATGGAGACTATCAAGGGGTTTACAAGGAGAGATTCCAGAAAGTGCAATTTAAGTTTCTACGCGAGGTTTCAGCACATTGTAATTTAAAGGATAGATGGAAGGCAATAATATACATGAGAACCAGCAACTACGTCACAACATCTTCCGAATGCAACCTGAGCTATTTCCAAGCAAAATTAACGTAAATATCATTTTGTTTAGTGGTCCATTTATTGGCAAAGCTTTGAGAACACTCAAAAGGTGGGGTTCTAATACGGATGGGAGCTTCTAATTCGTTGCTTGGTAATTGGTAGAGCCCTATCTGTTTCTTTTCCACTCTACTTATATTTAACCCAGTCTTTTACAACCAAAAACAAGCTCAAACTGCCTTTACACCTTAACCACTGCTTACCCACTCAAATGGAACTTGTTCCCCTTAATCTACTTCTCTGGTGATTCATTTGGAAATTGAATCCTTCTCTACTACATTCCTTCCTTTTTCCATTTATTTGATGCTCTCTCTTTTTTTCCTATCCTTTTACAGGGTTCTAAAGGGAGAATTTCGCATTATAATTCAACAGAATGGGCTAAGATCTCTATCTTGAAACAGGACTATAAACCAAGAAGGTGGTCAAAGACGTGTGCTGACCAACTGAACACCTTGCTATTGTTGCCCCCCTATCAAGAATTTTTAGCTTTAGTGAGCTTGAATAAATCTTCTTGACATTCATATTGGGCGCCCTAACTTGCCTCACAATCTCTAGACATTTAAAAGATGGAGACAGGACAGTAAATGGATTATAATGTATTAGCTATTGTACTATGTTCAGTATAAATCTTAACAAGAAACAAAGGGCACCATTGTACAACAGGCAACAGAGCATATGATCTTGCAAAATGACGGACATAAACTTAAGAGACAAACTAAATTTGCATGCCATGAACAGAAACTCTGATATGATTCCCAGTGTATAAGATCATAAGATATACATCCATCAACAGCATTCAAGCGTTTCCCCTTGCTGAGAAATACAGAAAAATACATACTGCCGGTGAGGTGACGGACGATAAAGAAAAGAGCCTATCTTCAGGTTGAAACTTCCTGGACCGTTTCAAGCTGCAAAATAATTAAAAAGAAAAAGGCTAATTTCAATAAAGAAACATATAGGCGAACCTTAAGTTTAGGCCGGAAAATTGAAACCTAAAGAGAGTGATTGAGTAGATTTTTAAAATCATCATTATATTACCAGACCATTAATGGAATAAACTAATGATGATACTCTTCTATTATTAGGAACAGCAGTTTCAATAACATTTCTAACATCAAATAGATGTTTATTACTATTACTATATGATATTCCCAAAACACTGAAGTAAATATGTAGTCTACATGTTCCTCCAAGTCCCCGACAACCACTAACCAACTCGCTTCTCCAACTCTTCTCGTAATAGTTATGTGAGTCAAAGTAAATAACAAAAAATAGGATGCAGGGAAGGATCCTTATATCAGTGGTGTCAATTTCAACTTGAATGCATTTCAGCTAATCCACTGGACAAACTGTCCAACCCACAACGTATTGCAAAGCATTCCTGCCAACCACACAGGAGGATGGGCTCACACTAAGTGTTATAACTGCAATTCGAACCTGGGACCTCCCTTCACTACTAGTCCATCCCCTTGGGTACAGGAATTATAATTTTACGAACAACTGAAACGCTTAATCACGTGGATCTATTCAGCACAATCAGCCCAACTAAAATGTCAACAACATTGGGTTTATACGAAAATCTAAAAAGTTCTTCGGTACTCTCATCTTGTAGAATTTAGCTCCGTGATGAAAATGAATTGCAACTGTTGTTATTCACACACTGACAACGTGATTAATACTCTTCCATGCGTCTTCTTCGAAAAACAAAGGAGATAAGACAGAGAGGGGCAGCAGAACTAAGCCTTTAAAAAATGAGTCTCACAAGGTGAGACAATGACACAAAGCTAGCTCATTTACATCATTGATGAATTTTTACTGCCTTTGCATAAATATACACAATTACATTTTACTAAGCAAAAGCAAAATGCCAAAAGTAATTTGGATGTATTCTACCTTCTTGCCCACATCCATCACAGAACATTGGCTATCAAAATCTTGTCCCATACCAACCGTATGCTTTTAGTCTTTCCTATTATACACCTTCCATCAATGTGCAAGTAACTTAACCACTTGTAATTTGTGAACACAAATTTACTTGTCCATAGTATCATCATAATAAATTGTGATATAATTACTTACATCAACTTCAGCAAATTATGGGACTACACTATTCTCTAGACAGTAGAGGCTTTTCTTACTTCTTAAGAAGGAACAGAAAGTGGAGAGAGAATAGGCTTGTATCATCATAAATGCTAAATCAGTATGATTGTTAGTCTCCACTCTCTCCATTTCTCTTTGAAATCCTTACCTCCAAACATACCACACTAGGAAAGCAATCCACTCAAGAAGCACTAGAGTACATCAAGACCAACATCCATTTCTCAAAACCAAGTCATCAACAATATACAATTATATGCATTGCTTTATCCCAAAAAACAAGGTCATATGAAACAACTAAGCTTAATTCGGCACTAGTTAGGGTCAGGTAAATAAATTCTATGTATGCATTCATCATTCTGCTCTATTCAGACGCAAATCATTGCAATATCACACCCATCCTAGGTCTCATTTAAAACTTACAAGCTGGTACTCTTGGAGGAAGATAAAAAACCTTCAAACCCTTTTAGTACATTTCCACATTGGCTAGGATCCTGTAGGTAAATAGTCTCCATGTCATAAACCTGCAAGTTAGTTAGAATTTCAGGGAATCAATGTTGAAACTAAACATAAAACACAAACCCCAGAAATTTGTTGACCTGTTTTTCGAGGTTCCGTAGATCTTCGTGAAGTTTAGCTCTTTTTGACAAGAGAGTAGCGAGCACTGCCGAGGGATTGGAGGATGTTCGTTGCCCTAAAATGGATTACGTGACAGACATAGTTGAACATATTTGTTAAGCAAAAATTAGGAAGAAAGAAGACAAATAGGGTTGAACCGAGGGTTTACCTTCGGCTTCCATTGAAATTTTGTGGGAGATGAAGAAACTGTTTATATAGGTTTCTGATAGCAACGCTGGCAGCTTCTGAATCCTTCCGATCTTGGGACAAAAAGGAGTTTCTTTTCTCGACGTTGACGTTTCGGCCGTTCAGATGGTAGTAAATTTTTTTCCAATAAAATAAAATAATTTTTTTTGTTGTTAAGCTGTTGAAATAACACACTTTCTAAAAATATGTAATATTAAAGATTAATAGAATTATATATTATATTATTGGGAATATTGATTTTCTTTTTAACGATATGTTAGGGTTATTAATTTTGGAATCATATGGTGCTCATTGAGTTAGAAAAGGCATACAATAAAGAATTATGGAGATGTTCGGAGTTGAGAGGTTTACATTTAGCTGATGTTAGAGTTATTAAAGATATGTGCAATGGAGTAAAGATTCGAGTTAGAATAGTGAAAACAGTCTCGAAATACTTTCTAGTTAAAATGGGGTTACACCATGGATTTGCTCTTTATTCAACTTTTATTTGTCTCGACGATAGACGATTCGACATGATACATGTATGGGGAAGTCTCATTGGTATTGGTATGACATAGTATTTAATGAATATACACACGACAAAATTAATGATAAACAAGAGGTTTGGAGACGTAATCTAAAGTATTAAGGTTTCACGGTGAGAGAGACCAAACTGAGCGCATGGAGTACAAGGTCAGTGACACTTTGTTTGAGACAGATGTGAAAGTGACAGTTGATACACGTGTAATTTCAAAGCAAGGAAACTTCAAGTATGAACAATCCAACAAATATATTGTATTAAAGCAGTGTGCATGAATTGGAGAATTGTATATATAATGTCTTATTCGATGAGAAAGTGTAACTGAAACTTAGCGATAAGTTTTATAGAATGATTCTATACCAACGATATAGTATGAGAGAGTATTGATCAGAAGATGAAAACAGAAGTGAAAATATAAATATACAAATATAGCAAAGAAACAAGATTAGAAACTAAATGAAAAATGTTTTCGTAATAAATAAAATGTGAGAAATAATATTTAAATGTTATTATATACGTGTGAGGAAGATTAGCATAGATGCCCTAATAGAAGTGCAAAAAGTATTTAGTGTTAAGATTCAAAATTAGATAGGGTTAATATTGAAAAATCATATTTTTCTACAATCAGCTGTATATAAAATGTAGTTAGCAAATAAGTTTTTTTTGGATACCTTCCTGTTATTTTTATGTAGTTGATAAATAAATTATCGAGAATAAGTATGTGTAATCAAATGTTTACGATTACTATAGTTAATTACAATGTAAACTAAATATATTGAAATACATCAAATTATATATATATTATATATATATATATATATATATGTAATCAAATGTTTATGATTACTATAGTTAAATTACAATGTAAAGTACTAAATATATTGAAATACATCAAATTATATACATCAAATTATATATATATATATATATATATATATATATATAATATATATATATATAGATATATATATATATATATATATCGCGACCTTCTTTAGCTAATCACGCGATTCAGCCTTTTAGTTTTGTAATTCTCACGTTTATATAATTTAAATTTGTATAATATAATTTGTATAACATTTTATAAGTCGGAAGTTGAATAATATAATTTGTATATATACTTTGTCTTCTGAATTCTGATGTTTGTAATTGTATAAATTCGCTATTTTAAAGTATGCAAAAATAATTGAATCATATAAATATATGTGAAATTATACAAACCTTCGAATTATATAAATTTATGAATTTTACAATGAGATAGTTTAAACTATAGTTACATCTCTAAATGTGTAAACTATAGTTATGACCTATAAAGAATAGTGGCTATTTGCGAAAGTTTCAAAAAAAAGTGCCATTTTTTTCAATTCCAGCGTTCAACTACAGGCCCAGAAAAACGGGCCGGGTCGGTCCACACCGCCTCCACCAACTAAAAACAGACGGTAGCCGTAGAACCGCCATCTGCCCAAAAGTATAAATGTATTTCCGACTCGAATTCTAATTGCGGGCCGGAGAGTATTATATTCCTAGGGTTTCGTCAATCCAAACATTTTTCCTCTCAATTTTGGTTTACAGAAGTAATTATGGCTACTGCATCAGGTGTGCAGTTATTTTAGACCTAGCTTGTAATTTTGTGTTCGATTCATTCGTTATTTTTATAATTGTATGGAATTTCAGGGGCATTTAAATCTAGGGAGGATCACAGGAAACAGTTGGAATTGGAAGAAGCAAGAAAGGCTGGTCTTGCTCCGGCTGAGTTGGACGAAGATGGAAAAGAGATTAATCCTCATATTCCTCAGTATATGTCTTCCGCTCCTTGGTACCTTAATGCAGAAAGACCAGTATGTATCTCTATCTTTATTTTGGGGGTTTATGGTTTTCATGCTCAAAATTTGACCTTTTTCAATTGTTTCGGTGTTTGCAGAGTTTGAAACATCAAAGGAACTGGAAATCAGACCCTAATTACACAAAATCATGGTATGACAGAGGTGCGAAGATATATCAGGCTGACAAGTATAGGAAGGGTGCATGTGAAAAGTATGTGTGCTGTTTCCTTGTTCTTTGGGTGTTTAAGTTTGTGTGTTTCTGTCTGTGGCATATGCTTAATTTCATTTGTCATTCATTGGCACTTAGTAGCTCATCTTGCTTGCTTTGGAGTTTAAAAGAAATCCAACTACCAAGATATTTTACTTTGGAAATTTAAATTTTGAACATGTATGCTTGCTGCCTTCCTTAAATGTCTTGGTTCAAGTGATAAGCCATTTTCTTATAAGTTCCATACGAATTTCATTAGATGCCTTGGTTCAAGTGATTAGCCATTTTCATGAAGGTTATTCAAGGGATCCTGAAAGATGAATGTACATTTGTTTGTTGTGCAGCTGTGGAGCAATGTCCCATGACACTAGGTCATGTATGGAAAGGCCACGCAAACTGGGAGCAAAATGGACAGGGAAACACATTGCTCCTGATGAGAAGATAGAGCAGTTTGAGCTGGACTATGATGGTAAAAGGGATCGTTGGAATGGTTATGATGCTGCTTCTTATGCCCATGTCATTGAACGATATGAAGCAAGGGATGAAGCAAGAAGGAAATACCTCAAAGAGCAACAACTTAAAAAATTGGAAGAAAAAAATAACAAGGATGACAAAGAAGGAGGTGATAGTGACAATGAGGATTGTGAGGATGCTTTGAAGGTAGACGAAGCGAAGGTTGATGAAAGCAAGCAAATGGATTTTGCCAAAGTTGAGAAGCGTGTGCGGACCACTGGTGGTGGTAGCACAGGGACTGTTAGGTAAGTTTTTCTTAATATCTTTTCTGGGTCATTATGGTGGTTAGGTTGTTGGAATTTTTCGAATATTGTGGTTGAATGCTATGCTCTATTGATGCATCTTTCATGACCAGGAACCTGCGTATTCGGGAGGATACGGCTAAATATCTTCTCAATCTTGATGTAAATTCAGCACATTATGATCCCAAAACACGGTCCATGCGTGAAGATCCTCTTCCTGATATGGACCCGAACGAAAAGTTCTATGCTGTAAGTGCTCCTAATCAAAAATGGAATTTTACTCTCTCTCTATCTTTTGTTATATTTATGTTTATTAACTCATTGGTCGTTTTTCTATTTAGGGCGATAACCAAAACAGAGTTAGTGGTCAAGCATTGGAGTTCAAGCAGCTTAATATTCATGCCTGGGAGGCTTTTGATAAGGGTCATGATGTTCATATGCAAGCAGCTCCATCCCAGGCAGAATTGCTCTACAAAAATTTTAAGATTAACAAGGAGAAATTGAAGGTGCAAACTAAGGATGATGTCATGGAGAAGTATGGCAATGCAGCTAGTGAGGACACACTTCCAAGAGAACTCCTACTGGGTCAAAGTGAGAAAGAGGTTGAATATGATCGTGCTGGTAGGATTGTGAAGGGACAGGTAACTGTTTACTTAATAGCTGTCTAAAATTGATTGGAGTACTATTCAAGTTTAGGTTTTTCTTGGGGTGGTTTGGGGGGGTGGGGGTAATATCTGTTGATATATTTCTATCTTTTTTTAATCATTATATGTTAAATAGATGGCCTAAGTAGCACACCTTTGTCTCAAAAAGAAAATAAAAAATTCTTGAGTATGTTTTCTAAATATTTGTTTGTGCCAGTGTTGGATTAGTTATATAACCAACCTAACTTGCTTGGGATTGAGGCATAGTTATAGTTTTGTATTAAATTGAGTGTCATGGATGGTTAAAGTTATAGTTGTCTGTACTTTCTCATCCCTTGGAGCAATTCTATGGGGGAGATTAGGTACTTCAAAATATTTGCATAGAACACTGATTCTTTTGCAGGATCTATTTCAGTGAAGCAATAACCTCTGTATTTATTGATCAGGCTATATCATGATTCACGTCTAGCATGAAGCATCTCCGTCTTTGAAGTTAGCCAATATATCCAAAATATAATTGCAATCTTAATACTTTTAACTCCTCTACTGTAATTTAAGATCTTTTCTTGATGCTATATCATTCCTTAAAAAACAAAGGAACGTGTGTTCATCTAAAAACAAATGTTTCATCGAAGGGAGTTGGAATTCGGAAGAAAAAAAATACAAAATATTCTCCCCTTGCCTCTTCTAGGGCAGCGTAACTAATTGGGGATTCAAAACTTCCCTTATCTGAATGAGTTTTTTCGAATATTTCTAATTATGTATATACATATCAATAATATCTAAACTTGTAATTAGAGTTTGTTTCTGTTGTTTTTGAACATATAAATTACAATATTTTCTTTGATGTTGAGTTTGAACCAAAAGATAGATTGTTTGATCCTCGTCGAACCTCGTCAATCTTTCTGGGAGGGGCGGTGTAGATTATACATGTATTTTTGGTGACAATAGTGGACTACTACCATTCAAAGGCTGGATCAAGTTAGTATGTCATAAGAATATAAAATTAACCTCTTTCAAAATGTTGTTGTCCTGAATAGGCATCTATTCAGTTGCTGCTGCCCCTGATGTATATAGTGGTAAATCAAATTTTAAAGCTGCTTTTCAGCTGTCTGTAATAATCACAACAAAAATGACGCCTAAATTTTGAACTAGTTGGGGTTGGCTGAATGGATTCTCTACGCCATGCTGCTCTACTGGACACAGTTTACTCATTTACTGACCATCATCACCACTTCCCTCTGAAGGTGTGTAACAGTCGAATTGAAAGGGAAGACTAGAAATGAAGTGAATGAAAGAGGGATAGCATGAAGGTTTATATATATACTGTAAAAGAAAAATTCTAAAACTAGATTGTTTTGTATTTAGCTTGTATGGTCTATAACTAAGCTCCACCGCTGACTGGAATGGGGAAGAACTGTTAGAGAGAGAGGGGGGGGGGGGGGGGGTTCAAGCAAAGATTAAAAAAAAATACACTAGGTTGAAGTGGTGTTTTTGACTACTAACATAATGGTAAAATTAAGTCTGTTAGGGGTCGTTTGGTTTGAAGACAAGTTATGTGGGGACTAATTATCTTGGAATAAGTTATGATGAATTATTTTTTATTGGTTGTTTGGTTTGTCAAATATGCTTGGCATAATTTTTTAGAATAAGTTGTTTGGTTACAAAAATGCCCTCTTAAGAATAAGTTTGTTTATAAAAAAGAGGGTTTAAGGGGTACTTCTGTTTTTAACATTTTTACCTGGGATTAGTTATTCCGTGATTATTGTTCCACCCACAAGTAGGGATAACTTATCCCAGTCATAATTATTTATCCTGGGATAGTTTTTCCAACACTTCGTTAACAAACAACGAATTTAGGGGTACTAAAACTTATCCCGAGATAATTTTCTTTATCCATCACACCAAATGACCCCTTAAGGTCTCAATTTTCCTTTTACATAAGGATAAACAATTAACTTGGATTTATTGAAGGCAATATTTTTTGATGTGCCATTTATTGTCTGAGAGAGATGATAGTTGTTCCTACTTATGGAACGGGGTTCGGAGTTCTTAGCTTGTTCAGTCTATTCGTCAAGTTCTATGTTTTCTTTTGTGCATAAATGAGGAAGAATTATTTGTATTCGAATAGATGGAAGGGAGTGTGCAGTCAAACATTTCCGTCATACTTGTTTGTTTCTATTGCCTAATTCAGTAACTTGGTATCTGCAGGAGATGTCACTTCCTAGAAGCAAATATGAAGAGGATGTTTACATCAATAACCACACCACTGTTTGGGGTTCATGGTGGAAAGATCACCAATGGGGTTATAAGTGCTGCAAACAAACAATCAGAAATAGCTATTGTACTGGTGCTGCTGGAATTGAAGCAGCAGAAGCCTCTGCTGGTCTTATGAAAGCCAACATTGCTCGTAAGGAGGCTGCTGAAGGTATATTGAAACTGCTGACATGTCTTGAAATTATCATACACTGCTTCCATAACAATCTTACTGTCATAATTCAATGTAGTTTGCTTTAAGATCTTATCTATTTCTCCAAATTTACAGGATACCTGCTAATTTTTAAGCTCACAACCTTCTGCTGAGTATTCAGAAAGTAATTGTTTTCCGTACATGTTGTTGGAAGTTGTACTTCAACTCTTGCATTAGTGGTTTTGTCAGTACCTGACATTGTTTTACGGATCAAATAAGTAATTTCCATTGTTTGCACGCCTTATAGAACTAGAATTGTCTTTTTTTTTTTGAAAAAAAATGAAGTAATAGATTTTATAGGTGCATCAAGAAAATGCAATGAGTACAGATGATAGTAAGTACAAAGGAGAATTTGCTAGCTCCATTACATGAGGTTCTATGCTAGAGATATGGAGCGTAGAACTAGAATGTCTTGGATTTGGTGATGGTAAGGTTTTCTTGGATTTAGAAGAAAAATGATCCTCTTTGTGTTTAGAAGAAGAATGATGGATCAGTTTATCGGTAAGCATATTCATGATCAGGATAGAGCATATGGACCTCTGGACCTTTTTTAGCTTTCTGTTGAAGTGGTAAGCATGAACTCTAGGGTTTTAGTGATTACAAACATAACATCTACATTTCGAGACCATCTACTTAGCTTTGAATTTTTAGTGGATAGCTCCTTGGTTTCTGCTTGAATTAGCAGTCAGTTTAAACTTCATCTTATTTAATGCAAGAGTTGGCCAGCAGAGCTGTTGAGAGGATTGTTTCATTGAAGACCATATCAAGCACAATCAAAGCACATTTTTGGCAACTGTTTCTTCAGTAATTGATAACATTGTTTTTCTTTTTCTCAATATCTGATCCAGATACACATGTGCCTGTCGAGGAGAAGAGGCAAGCTACTTGGGGGACTGAAGTACCGGAAGATCTGATACTAGACCAGAAAAAGCTCACTGAAGCTATAAAGAAGGTATGCTTATAAACCTATGCATGGTGCTACCTCCGTTTTTGAACTTCATGCTAATATGAATTTTGTCAGTGTATTTCCTGCTTCAAGTAATTTATTTTTAGGAGGGTATAGTTGGTGAGGGTAGAGTTTTGGGGGTTGATGCTTGAAGATATCCAACACCACCACCAAAGAAAAAAGGAGAGAGACGCTTAGAGGAGGTGGGGAGAGATGTTTCATAGGGGACTGCCAGAGGTTGGGGTTGGGAAGACTGATAACCTGACTGGATCCATTCTTTTGACAGCTATGTCGATTCTCAGTTGTCTCTATAGCTTCTGTTTTTCTGATGTTCTGATCAAATTTATTTTGCTGTTTGAACAGGAAGAAGAGAGGAGACGAGAAGAGAAAGATGAACGGAAGAGGAAATATAATGTTAAATATAATGATGAGGTACATTTATGTCTCCATTTTGTCTTTCTGATGGTGGTTGTCTGCTTCTTTGTCTTTCTTCTTCATGGTCTTTCTAACAACATTTACCTGTACAGGTTACACCTGAAGAAATGGAGGCATATAGGATGAAGCGGGTTCACCAAGATGATCCAATGAAGGACTTCCTTCACTGAATCGTAGATATGGCCAAATTGTTCACATTTAGGGAAAACATCAGTTGGGACCATGTGCCAGTCTTAGGTGAAATTGGGTATGATATTTTCTTAGTCGAAAATTGTATTGTGATGAAGAGTCTGTGTTGGGATTGCTTGAGATCTATTTCTTCTTTGATTTTGTACCTTAAAGTTGTATACAACAACTGCACGACACACTCTTTAAGAACATATGTACAATAAGATACCTAAGAATTGGGAAGCATCTATGTACGTGTAATGTTCTGTATTTCACCGGTTTGTGGTTGTAATTCAGGCAAAGCCTGTTTGTTTGAAGTTCTTTCTCTGGTTCTTGTGTTAGTGTTTGCCTTCTTTCTGCGTTTGTGTGTGTCTTCAGCTTTGTGAATGTGACAGACTACTAATTCATTGGCTCATTGAATAAAAAATTCTGTTGTTCCATTCAACGATAAAAATTGATTTTTTTTTTTTGGTTATGTACATTGTGAAATGAGTGGCCAATGGTCAATTCATCCTTAAACATGAAGGATGTATGTAATATTTTCCCTCCACTCGCGTTCAAGAGAGTATCGTAGATCGAAAGGGGCTACACCTCGCCAAATTTCCAACACAAATATTTCATTCATCTCTTGCTTATTTGGTGATCACTAAAGCAAGTAGTTTAGGCCATTTAATTTTTTTGTTTGCTCTTGATTACTCATAAATTTACTGATGTCAAATGGGTAAGTTGGAGCTGAAATTGAGTAGATTAAAACAGGTGGGTTATCTTGGCTTGTTTAAAAGTTATTTGGGTTTGAAAACTGAAACGAATCGAGCTTAAAATGAGATTATGACTTATCCATTCCAATTCTAATTATTAAGTTTTTGTTTCTTTGTTTCGTACTTTTAAATTTTTTAAAGTACCTAAAAATATTTTGATAAAACTGTGTCATTGATCATTTTGAGCTATAACTTAGCCCATTTTTCAATAGACTGAACCGGATAAATAAAAAAGAACAAGCCACAACATTTAAATGACTTAGCTGAGTTGTATTTGGGCTAATTTCGCTTTAATTTCTCTGCACTCAAATGTATAAAAATAAACTAGATTTGTATATAGTGGACAAATTTTATTCAATGCTGACAAAAACTACAAAAAAAGAAAAAGAAAAAAAAACAACAAAAAACCCATACTACAATCGCTGGATCAACATATTCTCTTGACGCAGCATGTCTGCACGAAATTTAGCTATGAACTCTTCTGCTCTTTCATTAATACAATGCAATTGTGGAGATGCCAATGTCAACGATTCCCACATCTCATCATTCGTTACACTACTAATACTACTACTACTACTTTCCCCTTCATGGATTATCTCACCTTGTTCTGTTCCCGCTATGCAAACTTGTTTATGCTCCTTCTTCTTTGTCGTAATCATACTAGTTTGGCCAAAGTTCTTCTTCTCCACAGAATCAGATATATTCTCAATGAAAAGTTGATCTATATATACCGGTGCTGATTTCTTGTGAAATTTCAGTGTAGGTTTGAATTTCGACTTGTATTTGAACTTATTGTTTGAACGTTTAGTTTTGAATTGAACTCGAAAGACTGGGGACGGGGCTAGTTTCTTGATGCATAAAGGCTTTGGATTCTTGGATTTCTTAATGACTTTGGATCTATTGAGTACTTTGTGGAAATTGATTTGTAATTTGGTGGAAAAAAACTTCCACATTTTTTGAGTTGGAAGGAGTACTCTACGCAAGTTTAAGCAATACATGGTGATTGAATTTGAAGCAATGCAAATTCAGTTATGAATAAGGGGAGAAATATAACAAAAGGCTGAGATATTAAGATATATAAATAGTACTAGCAGTAGTAGACTAGTAGTTATAGTCATTGGTGCAATAATATAAATTCACTGGCTTAAATTTTACGCTATAGTTTAGTGCAAAAAGAGGACAAAAATTAGGTAGTTTAAAGAATGCGTTTCTTTTCAGCAGACTTATGTCCATTTTGTTTTCTATTTCTTAAAAACAGTTTTGCTTCATAGATGCTCCAGGCTGTAAATGCACCTTGGATAACTCTTTTATTCTTTTCTTCGAGGGTAAGATTAGAGTCGGATCTAAAGTTTTTTAATTATTAAAAAGAAAAAAAAAATCTGAAATATATTCAAATTTTGATTGAAATTACTGTAATGATATCAAACTTTGGAAAGGACCTTTTACCCCTTACACTATTTAATAGTGTATCTTAAAGGTATATATGTGCACACATAGACATAAAAAATATTGCATAATTTTAAGTAATAATGTGTTCACGTGGACAATATATATTTTTAAAATATACTATTAAATAGTGCAGGGGTAAAAGGTTCTTCATAAAGTTTGGTATCGTAACAACAATTTTGACCAAAGTTGAAATATTTTTCAGACTCTTTTCCCTTATTAAAACAGAATACTCACTTGATATATTTTTACGAAAGCGAGTTCTTCGTCTCAATGACTATCACACATGCAAATAACTTGGTCTAGTAGACAGTGGTGGAGGCATAAATTTCACTTATGTATCTAACTATCTATATATATAAATATATACATACGATTTTGTACTTAAGTAGACAATATAATATTGTGGCGAACTCTTTTCACTGTCATAACTCATATCTCAAAAATTAATTCAAAGACTAAAGAATAGACCAAATTTTATAAGAAAATCACATTAATCACCAATACTGAACTTTTTTTAATTAATTAACATATATCCCTTTCGAATTGCTATTGTTTAGTTTCAATTGCCCCAAAAGTAGGGAGATTTAGGCAATGATTCTAACCGTGTGTAGATAAAGGAAATTCGTATTTACATTTCTTTTTTCCAACTTTTCCAAGATTGATCCATTTCTACACCTTATGACTGTTTATTTTGTATTCATACTATCAATCGACTCTGTACCATGCTTTGTACGTGATATCTCTTAATTGACTCGATAATAATATTTGATATATATTATGTTGACTTATATATTACACTTGATATGAGATATCTATTAATTGGCTCAAATATCATGTCTGATACAAGTTCTATATTGATTTGCTCGCGTGCCTCTGGTATATGTGTGATTGTTTTCTGTATGTTGGTGGACCTCTCTTCCTGCACCATTTATTTTCTATTTTTATTTTATGCTTTTGCCTTTATCCTGAGGCAACTAGCAAGATTCTTTTGGCTGCTATGAGATCAAGTTGAATCAATGTCATCAGGCATAAGTTACTTAAAGAATCTACTTGTAGGACATTATTTTTTTAAAAAAAATTCTACACTAAAAAGTGATGTCGTGACCACTAACCATAAGTCAATTACAAATGTTCGAAAATAGTTTTCCACTATTAACTTGACACTTTTCTTTGAAAAATAATAAATAATGGGGTAATATATTATATTATTTTTTGATTTTTTTAAATTTAATGATTTGAAAAATGTGGTAGATGATAAATACTTCTTCTAATCTTAATTATTTGTCCATTTTTTCTTTTATAGTTGTCCGTAATTACTTGTCCATTTTGACAAATCAAGAAAAGAATAAAACCCTCAATTACTTACTTTGAAAGATAAAATTTCATGAAAATCTAATTTTTAATCTATCCCCTTCATAATTAATAGGGATAAGATAATAAACTAACTATGTTAATAAATTGTTTTCTTAATAAGTGTGTCAATTCAAAAGTAGACAAGTAATTAGGGATAAAAGGGTAATATTTAATAGCAACTTAACAAGGATAAAATAGACACAAAAGGTTAATTATCTCTTGCTTTTCTAAAGTGTACAAATACGTTGAACAACTATTTTTGATATTGTAAATAACTATTGTTGGACGGACAAAGTATTATTTCCATTGTTATGTTAAAAAAAGTGACCTTGCTTTATAAGTTTTTGTTTGGACTTAATTTAAGCTATACCAGAATGATTAGGTGTGATTTGCTTAGTAGGAAAAAAAAGATGACCTCAAGGCCCCATTTATACAAAACAAATCGATTCCTATATTCTTCAATTTTCATAAGCTTCTTAGTCTATTTTTTTAAGAGCGAATTGATCAACTTGCATGTATTAAGTATACAATTGAATTATACAAAATGAAGCTAATATTCAGTCCTGATTAGTTTCATCTCTAATAAAGTGTGTTAAGATTAAAAAGATTTTTAACTATTGACACAAAGAAAAAAGTGTGAGAGAGAAAAGAGAAGGACTATTGGCCCCGATGAGGCTACTAACAATATATGTACCATAATTCAGACATTGACCGTTAAATTTTAAAACTTTAATAGCTAATTTGGACATAAAACCTATAAGTTGTTTGAAACAAACTTAAAACATCAATAAACTCTTAAACTTGTTAGTAAATTTCAATTAGACACTTGAACAATGACTTGCTCCTTTTAAGCACCTCAATGCATATGGTAAAATATTCCTATTACACTTTCAATCCGAATATTTGTCGAATGGTAAACTCTAGGCATGTTTTCAAAGATGTACTAGATGGTTAAATTAACCCTATAAAATGTGTCATCTCCTTTAATTACGCACTCCAACCTCATTGGAATATACTTGATGTTAAGATCGACCATCAAATGAATATACCTAATGTTTTACAACTTATCGAGATTGATCTATTTAATATGGATAACTTATCTACATAACCTACATTTGAGAATATACCAAAAAAACATACATATCCAATTTGAACATGAAATATCTAAAAGAAACACTCCTATGCAACAATAATTTGAGGCCCAATTTGTATGCTTATTTATGGATCCATTGGAGCCCAACCCAAATATTACTGCTTCCCCCCAGTATTTTGAACTCAAACAGCCTGAGTGCTAGTATCAGAAAACAATGAATTAATCAAAAACAGAAGAGCTTAGACAAGTGGTATATGCAAAGACAGAAGGTGTAAGCAAACCAGCTCAACACTTCAACACGTATAGTTTCATGCAAATTAAACCAACACATCTTTGATTCCTTTAAACAGCCATTGCAAGGTGTCATTTATGTTCACCATGCATAAAAAAACAGTTTCACCATGCAGAAGAAAACAGGTTAATGCCACACGGCAATCATGCTTGTTCCTCTCAAACACTATAAAAACAGAGGCCTCTGTTTCTCAAAATCTCATCTCATCTTTGTATTTTTTTATATAATCAATTAGTAATAAACAATAAAAACTCCTTAGCCATGGCGGTCTCTACTAGGGTCTTGTTAGCTTTACTCTTCTCTGCTTTTCTCTTATCTGCAGCAAATGCATATAGACAATATCCGTTTCAGCAAGGTCAGCACGGTCAGAGAAGCATTCCTCTGACTCAAGCTCAACAATGCCGCTTACAGAGGCTTACTGGAAGCCAGCCCTCTCAGCGCATTGAGTCAGAGGGCGGCTACACTGAGGTGTGGGATGAGAATGAGGAGCAATTCCAGTGTGTTGGAGTTGCTCCTATGAGGAATGTTATTCGTCAAAATTCTCTCTCTTTGCCTAATTTTCATCCCATGCCTCGCTTGGTTTATATCGAGCAAGGCAGGGGATTGATTAGTGTGATTAACCCTGGTTGTGCCGAGACTTTCCAGTCTCAGACCTTCCAGGCTGGCCGAATGGCAGGTGAAGAGAGGGGTGAACGCCGCGGAAACGACCAGCACCAGAAGGTCCACCGCATTCGCCAAGGCGACGTTGTGGCAATTCCAGCTGGTGCTGCTCATTGGTGCTATAACGACGGTGAGGAAGAGCTTGTAGCCGTCTCCATTAACGATCTCAACCATCGGTCCAACCAGCTTGATCAGAACTTCAGGGTAAATTCTTTTCCGATTAAAGATATATAGAATGTATATACCAAATCCTACTTGATCTTTAAATACGTCAGATGAAAAAGTTAAATTACCACTTCTTTTGGTAATCTGATGAAATTTTTTGTGCATGTAATTTCATAACGATTTTACTTAAAAAGAAATTACAGGCAATTGGTAACTAGATCTTGCTAGTTAACCTACACAAATCAATGTACTCATGTTAACTTCGTATTCTTTCATAATTCGATGTACTTATTGGTCGACTGTACTATTTGTGTGGATTTTAGGCATTCTACTTGGCCGGTGGAGTACAAGAAACTAGTGGAAGGCAAATTGGTGTAGGAAAGCAAAGCACACAGAAGTTCCAGAACATTTTCCGTGCTTTTAACACAGAACTGATGGCAGAGGCCTTCAACATCCCCGTAGAGATTGTTAGGAGGATGCAAGAAGAACAGAACGAACGTGGACTAATTGTTAATGTCAGGGAAGGAATGAGCATGATTAGGGCTGATGAAGAAGAAGAGGAATTCGAAGGGCGATCACAACGAGGACAGCGATGGTGGGCAGAAGTAACTGGAAATGGCTTGGAAGAAAACATTTGCACAATGAAAATCCGCACCAACATGGATACTCAAAGACGAGCTGATATCTACTCAAGGCAAGCTGGCAAAATTAAGCATGTTAATAGCCAAAATTTTCCCATCCTTAGAGACATGGACATGAGTGCCTCTAAAGGAACCCTATATCCGGTAATCCAGTCAATGTTATTTCTAAATTGATCAAAAATAAAAAAAATAATTCTTCTAGTACTATTGACTTGGAATTGATTAAAATTGGTGGATTGCAGAATGCACTGATGAGCCCTCACTGGTCAGTGAATGGACACAGCGTGATCTACGTGCAAAGAGGAGATGCACAAGTGCAGGTAGTAGACCACACCGGGCAACAAGTGATGAATGACAGGGTAAATCAAGGAGAAATGTTTGTAGTCCCTCAGTACTATGCATCAACAGTGAAAGCAGGGCAAAATGGATTTGAATTCGCGGTGTTTAGGACAAGCAGTCAACCAATGAACAGCCAACTTGCAGGTTACACATCAGTGATTAGAGCAATGCCTATTGAGGTCCTCACAAACGCGTACCAGATATCGCCAAATGAAGCACAACGTTTGAAAATGAACAGAGGAGGAGAAAGCTTCCTGCTATCTCCCCAGAGAAGGTCATTCTAAAATGGCTTTAATGTGTAATAATCCTATCGCCTAGTAGTACTCGTTTCTAGTCTTTGTTTTTAGGCAAAGATGAAGCAAGAGCGACTTGTATTTAGGAGCAAATAATGTAACGAATAAAGCTCCTGCCTTTTTGTACCTAAATCTCATCCAAGATGTTCATTCTCTCTGTGCAAAATTTCTGAGTAAACGGGAAGGATATATTTTAAACATATAAACCAAATCATCAACTAACAAGGATAATCAATCTCAACTCAATAAAATAAAATGAGATTAAACTCAGAGAACAATGGATAAAGTTTAAAATTTCTATAAACCAAGAATTATCTCTTAACCTCAGAGTTTTATTTCATCACTGAAGAAACCTTACCCCTATTCAAGAACCAGGTTCTTGTAAGTTGCTTTTAAGTAAAGACACAAACACGTATTGAATTAAAAACCTTCCTCACTCAAGGAAGGAAAAACCTCGTTTTATTAATTCAACTATAAGATTTTGTGATTACAACTCAATAATCAAAAGTCTTATCTCTACCACCTCTCTCGATTGACTCCAATCGATCTCTCCAAAAGGCCAAACCCACCTTTTGTTACAACTCTCACTAACACTCAACCCTACAAAGAGCCAAACCCACCCTTTGTACAATAAACTGTAAATTACAATCAAGAACAAAAAACAAGACAAATAGTTCTACATGATAAAACCTTCTCACTCAAGAATGTTTTAAACGTAACAATCCTATCAACCTTGAAGACTTCAGTTTGATGAATAATTCTCCCTTGTTCTCTGCGTGAAGTCGTGCCTTTCTTCCTCTGCCTCGTGCTCTTCTTATAGAGTTTGGTTTGCCTTGTACAATCCTTTTCTGATAAGGTAAGGAAGTTATGTTTAAACAAGGATTCCCTTTTAAAGTACAATCCTTATTATATACAACTTCCTTCCT
This sequence comes from Solanum corneliomulleri, assembly GCA_027704805.1. Classification (NCBI taxonomy): domain Eukaryota; kingdom Viridiplantae; phylum Streptophyta; class Magnoliopsida; order Solanales; family Solanaceae; genus Solanum; species Solanum corneliomulleri. The sequence goes on along the minus strand of JAKWIY010003060.1, from coordinate 64,101,781 downwards.
TAATAATATATTTAAGGTTTTCCTTATTTGTATCAACTTATACCTTTAATATATTATTTTTGGCTTTGACAAATAACTCTATTTTCTTGATTACTTGGCTGACCCATTTTTTACTCGATCTTGGACTCGAGTTTGGCTTCTTTTGCTGCGTACAATTGCTACTGATTATTTCCGCTTCTTGTCTATCATCAAAACATGAATTATCGATTCTATCATATTCCCCCTTTTTGATGAAGACAAACAAATCTTTCTGTGTGATGTATGCGCAAATACTCTTCCCCCTTTTGAAAAATAAAAAAGAATCCAACAGCGGCTAAACAAACCCAATCAACATCCATAGCAACAATATAAGCCCAGCCAGTTGAGCATAATAAGTTTAAACAACTAAGAGAACCAGGTTCAAACAAGATGCTTTTTCAATGTGAAGGTTGACCAGGCTTAGTTGAAGCAGAAGCCAGCATATCCAGAACTCTGTCAACTCTTGCATTGTTAGCAAGTTGCTGCTGCACTAACTGATCCTTCAACCTGTGAATTTCAGCATTTGAAGTGTCAAGTTCAGCACGTAACTTCTGGTTTTCTGACTCAAAGGTGGCATACTTTTCTTCAGCTACTTTAAGTTCCCTGAGTAACTGAGCAACATGACCAGATGTACGTGGAGACGCAGTTGCAACCTGCTCCGACTCCATGGGAATGCCACAATCAGCAAGAATGGTTTGAGTGAACATATCTGCACGAGTTAAAATCCTGCCTTCTCCCAATGGTACTTCAAATGCATCAAACTCTCTAGTTAACAGATTTCCAAAAACTTCAATTCTTTGTCATCCATCAAAACTACAAACTTCATGTTTTCTCATTCCCCAAGAATTTCCCCCTTTTTGATGATGACAAACTATGCATATGTCTATCCACATTATATAATTTCCCCCTTTTGGCATCATTGAAAATCAATAACCAAAGAACTCGAATAACATTAAATGAGTGCAATATCATTTTTAACTCATAGCCACTTGGGCAACACTTTCAAGTACACTTCTGCTAACAAAATGGTTAGTTAATCTGAGGGTATTAGTCATCTTACACTCATACACAATTAAGATCTTCAATGAGAAACGAAATAAACAAATATGTACCAGTTTATGCCCTTAATCAAAAACATATAATATCATGAGTATGAGACAGACATAAGCACATCAAAGAGTCAAAAGAGTATAAAATTTGAGGATAAGGATTGGGACAAAGATTACTAACGTGAGGAAGAAAGGGATGTTTACTGCCATTGATAATTTTTTTCAGTATGCCCATTGTGCACCAGCTTCTTTATTCTGATCAGTTTTCTTAGAATGTGAAATTTCATCAAGAGAAACATGAGATACATCATCACCTTTTTTTTTAACTCTACTCCGTAACATTTTCATTCCTCCATGATTTTTTTTGATAGCCTTTTTCTTGATGACAACTTTGAAGGAGTACCAACTACCAGTAAGAGATTCATCACATTTTGGTGCACAAAGAGATGTGTTTATCAATAATGAAAGTAAGCAACAATTTATTTCTGTGAGAATTGTTCCCCCTGAGAGATAGACAAGTTATACACTTGGAATGGATGAAATATCAATTTGGAGTTTGTGAACCTGGTTCAGATGTGGGTGGTAAAGCAAGGTTCCCCATAAATTAAAGCATGAGTGACTTCAATACTGAGATTTTAATCATTAGAGCAGTTTGGGATTGAACGATGCTTATTGTCAAAGAGGGTTCTTGGTGATCTTTATGAAAGTTGAATTTTTGATGATCGACCAGGTTCATTAGTGCTTATGTTTGACCCAAACTCAGGAAATTAATGCATTTGAAAAAGTATGGTACATACCTGAGTATTACAGAGAAACCAGGTTCCCCTTTTTTTTGTGTTTCTCCATGATTTACTTAATGGTGTTAGCAAAGAGTAGAGATAACATCCGCAAACTTTCTAAGCATTGTTTGAGATGTGACTTGAGTGTGTACCTGTTACAGTACGAGGTTGAGTTAGAAGATATTCATTGTATAATTACTCAAGCGTAAGATTATTCTTTTACTAGCCAATTATTAGAGGAAATCATGATAATGCATCAACTTGTTTCGATAACACCATGCTTTGACTGATTTTTCTCAAGTTCTTCATATTCAAGGCCTTCACAAGAATGTCACATCATCATATTCTCCCAGATCAAATGAATCTCAAGCTGATTCACAGAGAACCAACCCTTGTTAATTTTTAATACCTTCCAATGAACAACAAGGACCATGTTCACAAAACAAAGTTCCCCCCAAAGGTATGCCATACTCTTACTGTCTCAATTGCTCTAATATTCCCCTAATCTCCAGAACCATAGATAAGTAGTAATTCATGTTGCAGGTGCATCAATGATTGTTAGCTGTGAACCAGGTTCATATGCAGTGTTCCCTAAATTTGCATCATCAAAGATGTTTGATATCATGTCACTTTCTTCAATTTTTTTTCATTTTTCTCATCCTTTTCAAGGAATAAACTGCCTCCTTGAAAATCAAAGAGCGAGAGGAAATTTTCTACCATTTTTAGCACCATTATGGAGCATGCACTATTCATGTACCAAGTTGGCCTTTTCCCCCTCACCTTCACCTGAAACACTAGTCAAAGATTAGTCTTGGGAACCCAGATTAGCTTGGGCCCCTTTATGTGAGTAAAAGGATGAATAAGATTTCTTCTAGCCCATAAAGGCAAATAAGAAAACCTTTTATTTGGAGCATTTTTATTTCGAACCAGGTTCTTAGCCGTATCAGTCTTTTCCTTTTTGGTGAACTTAACATTTTTCTGAAAAGCCTCAAATAAAGCTTTACATTGATTCTTTAAATGACTTGAGTTTCCACAATGAGTGCATAAACTTTTAGACATGTGAATAGTGTGTGACACAAGATTATTCTGTTTTTTAAAACCTATCCCACTTCGACTAGTGGTTTGCTTTTCTTGAATCTGAGTTAAAATTTCAGAGGACCTGGTCCATCTAAGATTTCTTTCCAGATCCAGTTTGTATGATCAAGATTTTCTTGTAACAACCTATTCCTTTCTGTTAAAGCTTGATATTTTATGGTTAACAATTTTAGTTTTTCTTCTAGAGCTAATTGAAGTTCACTAGCAGAGTTTTTGCCCTTGTGACTTAACTCTGAGATTTTAATCTGTTCTTTTAATTTATTTTGAAGAAAGTGATTGTGTTTCTCAAGATTGTCATTGACTTCTCTTAAAGATGCATAGTTTTCCATCACTTGTTCTCTTTCAGAATTGACAGACTGATATGCATCTATAAGAGTACTCAATAAGGACTCTAGTTCCTTTTTAGAATATGATTCAATATTTACTTTGATGTGATGAAAACTTACCTTGCTTTGATTGTCATCTTCTTCATCATCTTCAGAATCTGATCCAGCCATGAGTGCTAGTATGGTTTCTTGTGATCTGCAGGTTTCCTTTTCTTCCTTGGTTTCCACTGCTACAAGGGCAAGAAAGTCATAATCATCTTCTTGTTCTAGTGCAAGAAGAGACTGGTTTTCTGTCTCATCACCCTCAGATTTTTTCATCATATGAATTCCCTATTGCTGCAAAGGCCCTCTTCATCGACATATCTGCCTCTTGAGTTGTCATTCTTCTGTTTGAGGGGACAACTTATCCTTTTTGATGTCTTTGCCCTTCTCAAAGTTTGCCTTTTTCTGCTCTAAGGCCCAAACTGGACAGAATTTGATGAAGTGATCTGGGCTTCCACACTTATGACAAACCTGGTCTTTAGTGTTTTCAGATGGTTTTTGAGAAGCTTTCTTTTGAAAGGTCTGCCCTCTCTTTAGCATTCTGGTGAACCTTTTGGTTATGAGGGCAATATTTTCCTCTTCAAAATCTTCTGATGTAGTAGCTTTTAGAACCAGGTTCCTTTCCTTTCTTTTTCCTCCAATTTCCTTTTCTTGAGTCCGTATGTGATGAGATTACCAATTAACTTATCCATGGCCAGTGAGTCTAGGTCGCGGGCTTCAGTGATAGCCTCGACTCTGCTTTCCCAAGTTTCAGGAAGGACACTCAAGAGTTTCCTTACTGCCTTTCTATTAGGCACTATCCCTCCTAAAGAGTACATCTCATTAATGATGGAGGTGAACCTGGTGTGCATGTCTTGAATAGTCTCCCCTTCTGCCATCCTGAACAGCTCATATTGCCTGTTCAAGTTATCAATTTTAGACTTCTTGACTTGCGTTGTTCCCTCATGAGCGGTTTGTAGTGTTTCCCATATGGCTTTGGCATCTTGACAAGACGAGATTCGATTGTATTCGTCTGGTCCTATGCCACATATCAGAATTTTTCTTTGGCTTGATTGTTTTGAATTGCAAGCTTGTCTTCAGCATTCCATTCTTTTCTTTCCTTTGGGATTTTGGTGATTCCATCAGTTGCGGTTTTCATAGGTATGGTTGGGACATCTAGAATTACTCCCCATAGATCAGGATTTTCGCCAATAAGATGGTCCATCATACGATTTTTCCACCATCCATAATATTTGCCATTGACCAGTGGTGGTCGTGTTTGTGAAGCTCCTTCTTGTGGGGTAGGTGGTGCTGCCATTGAGTCTTTTCAAGGTGTGAATCTTTTATCGAAAAGACCTGCTCTGATACCAATTGAAGAAACCTTACCCCAGAACAAGAACCGGGTTCTTGTAAGTTGCTTTTAAGTAAAGACACAAACACGTATTGAATTAAAAACCTTCCTCACTCAAGGAAGGAAAAACCTCGTTTTATTAATTCAACTATAAGATTTTGTGATTACAACTCAATAATCAAAAGTCTTATCTCTACCACCTCTCTCGATTGACTCCAATCGATCTCTCCAAAAGGCCAAACCCACCTTTTGTTACAACTCTCACTAACACTCAACCCTACAAAGAGCCAAACCCACCCTTTGTACAATAAACTGTAAATTCCAATCAAGAACAAAAAAACAAGACAAATAATTCTACACGATAAAACCTTCTCACTCAAGAATGTTTTAAACGTAACAGTCCTATCAACCTTGAAGACTTCAGTTTGATGAATAATTCTCCCTTGTTCTCTGCGTGAAGTCGTGCCTTTCTTCCTCTGCCTCGTGCTCTTCTTATAGAGTTTGTTTTGCCTTGTACAATCCTTTTCTGATAAGGTAAGGAAGTTATGTTTAAACAAGGATTCCCTTTTAAAGTACAATCCTTATTATATACAACTTCCTTCCTTAATAATATATTTAAGGTTTTCCTTATTTGTATCAACTTATACCTTTATATATTATTTTTTTGGCTTTGACAAATAACTCTATTTTCTTGATTACTTGGCTGACCCATTTTACTCTCGATCTTGGACTCGAGTTTGGCTTCTTTTGCTGCGTACAATTGCTACTGATTATTTGCGCTTCTTGTCTATCATCAAAACATGAATTATCGATTCTATCATATTCCCCATTTTTGATGAAGACAACCAAATCTTTCTGTGTGATGTATGCGCAAATACTCTTCCCCCTTTTGAAAAATAAAAAAGAATCCAACAGCGGCTAAACAAACCCAATCAACATCCATAGCAACAATATAAGCCCAGCCAGTTGAGCATAATAAGTTTAAACAACTAAGAGAACCAGGTTCAAACAAGATGCTTTTTCATTGTGAAGGTTGACCAGGCTTAGTTGAAGCAGAAGCCAACATATCCAGAACTCTGTCAACTCTTGCATTGTTAGCAAGTTGCTGCTGCACTAACTGATTCTTCAACCTGTGAATTTCAGCATTTGAAGTGTCAAGTTCAGCACGTAACTTCTGGTTTTCTGACTCAAAGGTGGCATCCTTTTCTTCAGCTACTTTAAGTTCCCTGAGTAACTGAGCAACATGACCAGATGTACGTGGAGACGCAGTTGCAACCTGCTCCGACTCCATGGGAATGCCACAATCAGCAAGAATGGTTTGAGTGAACATATCTGCACGAGTTAAAATCCTGCCTTCTCCCAATGGTACTTCAAATGCATCAAACACTCTAGTTAACAGATTTCCAAAAACTTCAATTCTTTGTCATCCATCAAAACTACAAACTTCATGTTTTCTCATTCCCCAAGAATCACATTACTCACACAATTTTTGTTGTTATTGTGATTTTTTTCTAACAGATTATAGCTCTATCCTGATATTGATGAGTGCTTTAGAAATTTGTTACATTTTCATAGAAGTGGCACTACTCCTCAGTCATGTTAGCTCTTTGAAAATCTATTATTTACTAAAAAAATTCATTATCTTTTTATATGATCGACTTTATACCTCTCGTCAATCGAAATGTCAATCCAATCTAAAAAGTTGTATGATAATGAATTAAGAGTTCATATAATTCAGACTCACTTTTCTATTTAATAAAAAATAAAATGTCTTTAAGTGTTAAATACTCATGTTTTGTAGTGATTATAGTATAAAAAAAATAAAAAGTATATATATTAAAATATTTTTAAATTGTGCTAATTAATAATAATATTGTCCAAAAATATTGCTGTTAGTAATTTAGTTGAAAATTTTTTATATAATTACAGGGCTTAAATAATTGAATCCTTAAAAATTTCTCTCATTTGAATTAATTACAAAAGAGTCACCCTTTTCCTTCTCTCTCAATATTGTGATACATCACTCACCTTTATCAAATACATTACAACTTTGTTTGTGCATATTTTTAAATTGGAATAAATACATCAAATTCCTCCTAAATTTGATATCATATTTTCCTTTAACACTTAAACTACATGTGCAATCAAATATCCCCTTAACATCTTTGAAGTGAATTAAATACAACACTAAGAATAAAATTCCATTTTCATCTGCCATATCATAGTCACGTAAGCACCACGCCACAGCCATGTCAGCACCGCATCATTAATTTTTAATCTTTTTTTTTGCTTATTTACCCTTTTTTTCTAAATATTTTTAAAAATTCATTACACTAATCAATTAATTTGAAATGCATTTTAAATTAAAAATTTCCCCACCTTCTCCCACTGTTTCATTTCTTTTTAAATTTTCACCATTTCAGCCTTCATTGATTTCTTTTTTTTTCTCCCGATCATTTTCGGCCTTCAATTGTCGTTTCTTATTCAACATTTATTATTTTTTTCAAAAAAAAAACATACCTTTTTTTTTCTTTTTCGAACCTTCTCGTACAAATCTGTCATCTGAGAATGATATTTTCTCAAAATATTTTTTTCTTAACAACTTAAATGAAAAATGAAGATTGTATAAGAAAGTTGATAGACCTACGTTTTTTGCATATAGAATATTATGGGTCACTTAAAATTAAAGAAATTTACATTCAATAATATGAATTAGGTGTTGGGTTTTGTGGATTGATGAATGGTTAGTGAAGTAAGAGATGACCTTAAAGGAAGAATGACCAATGTAGAAGAAGAAAGACATAAGAAGCGTTTTAATAGGGAAGAAAACATTTGGGAAAAACGCTAAATAAAACGATTATCTTTTTTTTTTTAAAATTGAACCCACGAAAACCTTGGCTATGCATTTTTGATGTCGGAATACGGATCACCCAAAAAATAGTTTGCTATTGCACACGAAAATCAACAAGATAGGGGTATGCGTGCTTCAGGGATCGTTTGACCTTGAAAACGGTCAGAATAGCCGTGAAGGTCAATCGAATGCATAGCCAAAGTCTTGACGGACGTCCACAAATTTTTTTGGCATTTTTGGTTTCGAAATCCGAATCACCCAAAAAATGGTTTGCTATAGCACACGAAAATCGTCTAAATGGGGGGTATGTGCGCTTTGGGGATCATTTGACCTTGAAAATGGGTTGGACTGACTGTGATGGCCAACCAGATGCATATCCAAGATCTAGAAGGACCTCCACCAAAAATTTTGGCATTTTTCAAAAACAGGTTTGCTATAGCACACGAAAATCGTCGAAAAGGGGGGTATGCGCACTTCGGGGCTCGTTTGACCTTGAAAATGAGTCGTACTGGCCGTGAGGGCCAACCGGATGCATATCAAAGGTCTTGACGGACGTCTACAAAAATATTTGGAGTTTTTAACATCGGAATCTGGATCATCCAAAAAATGGTTTGCTATGGCACATGAAAATCATCCAAACGGGGTATGTGGACTTCGGGGCTCGTTTGACCTTGAAAATGGGTCGGACTGGACATGAGGGCCAACCATCTGCATAGCCAAGGTCTTGTCAGATGTCCACAAATAATTTTGGCATTTTTGACGTCGGAATCCAGATAACCCAAAAAATGGTTTGCTATAGCACACGAAAATTGTCGAAATAGGGTATGCTCGCTTTGGGGCTCGTGTGACCTTGAAAATGGGTCAGACTGGCCGTGAGGGCAAAGCGGATGCATATCCAAGGTCTTGAAGGACGTCCACAAATTTTTTTAGCATTTTAACGTCAAAATCCGGATCACCCAAAAAATGGTTTGCTATAGCACACGAAAATCGTCTAAATGGGGTTTGGGGTTTGTTTGACCTTGAAAATGGGTCTGACTAGACATGAGAGCCAACCGAATGCATATCCAAGGTCTTGGCGGACGTCCGCAATTTTTTTTGGCATTTTTGACATCAGAATCCGGATCAACCGAAAAACTGCTTGCTGTAGAACACAAAAATCATCCAAATGGTGGGTATAGGCGCTTCAGGGCTCGTTTGACCTTGAATATGGGTCAGACTGGACGTGAGGGTCAACCGTCTGCATAGCCAATTACGTGATGGAGTTTACAAATTGTTTTTTGTATTTTTTTCGTCAAAGTCCTGATCACCAAAAAAAATGGTTTTCTATAGCACACGAAAATCGTAGAAATAAAGAGGGGGTAAGAGCGCTTCTGGGCTCGTTTGACCTTGAAAATGGGTCGTACTGGCTATAAGGGACAACCGTCTACATAGACAATGTCTTAAAGGACCTCCACAAAAATATTTTAACATTTTTGAAGTCGGAATCTGGATCACCCAAAAAATGGTTTGCTATAGCACATAAAATCGTCGAGATGGGGGTATGCGCGCTTCAGGGCTTATTTGACCTTTAAGATGGGTCGTACTAGCCGTGAGGGCCAACCGGCTGCATAGCCAAGGTCTAGACAGCCGTCCACAAAATTGTTTGGCATTTTTGACGTCGGAATCTGAATCACCCAAAAAATGGTTTGCTATAGCACACGGAAATGGTCTAAATTGGGGATATGCGCATTTTGGGGCTCAATTGACCTTGAAAATGGGTCGGACTGGCCGTGATGGCCAACTGGATGCATAGCCAAGGTCTTGACGGACGTCCACAAAGATTTTTAGCATTTTTGACGTCAAAATCCGGATCACCCGAAAAATAGTTTGTTATAGCACAAGAAAATTGTCTAAATGGGGGGTATGCACGCTTCAGGGCTCGTTTGACCTTGAATATGGGTCGGACTGGCCATGAGGGCAAACCGGATGCATATCTAAGGTCTTGACGAACGTCTACAAAAATATTTGGAGGTTTTAACGTCGGAATCTGGATCATCCAAAAAATGGGTTGCTATAGCACACAAAAATCGTCTAAATGGGGGGTACGCGCCCTTCTGGGCTGAGTTGACCTTGAAAATGGGTTTGACTGGACATGAGAGAGAAGCGGCTACATAGCCAAGGTCTTGACGGACATTCAAAAAATATTTTGGCATTTTTGACATCAGAATCCGGATTACACAAAAAATGGTTTGCTATAGCACATGAAAATCGTCGAGATGGGGGTATGCGTGCTTTAGGGCTTGTTTGACCTTTAAAATGGGTCGTACTAGCCGTGAGGGCTAACCGACTGCATAGCCAAGGTCTTGACAGACGTCCAAATTTTTTTTTGGCATTTTTGACGTCGGAATCCGAATCACCCAAAAAATTGTTTGCTATAGCACACGAAAATCGTCTAAATGGGGGATATGCGCGCTTTGGGGCTCAATTGACCTTGAAGATGGGTCGGACTGGCTGTGATGGCCAATTGGCTGCATGGACAAGGTCTTGACGGACGTCCACAAAGATTTTTGTATTTTTGACGTCAAAATCCGGATCACCCTAAAAAATGGTTTGCTATAGCACACGTTCTAAATGGGGTTATGCGCACTTTAGGGCTCGTTTGACCTTGAATATGGGTCGGACAGGCCGTGAGGGCCAATCGGATGCATATCCAAGGTTTTGACGGACGTCTACAAAAATATTTGGAGCTTTTAACGTCGGAATCTAGATCATCCAAAAAATGGGTTGCTATAGCACACGAAAATCATCTAAATGGGGGGTATGCACCCTTCTGAGCTTACTTGACCTTTAAAATGGGTTTGACGGGACATGAGAGAGAATCGGATTCAAAGCCAAGGTCTTGACGGACGTCCACAAAATTTTTTGGCATTTTTGATGTTGGAATCCGGATCACACAAAAAGTGGTTAGCTATTGCAAACGAAAATCGTCTAAATGAGGGGTATACACGCGTCGGGGCTCGTTTGATCTTCAAAATGGCATGGACTGGTCGTGAGGGACAATCGGCTTCATAGATAAGGTCTTGAGGGACGTCCACAAAAAAGTTTTGCATTTTTGATGTCGGAATCCAGGCATCCCAAAAAATGGTTTGCTATAGCACACGAAAATCGTTGAAATGGGAGAGTATGCGCGCTTCGGGGTTTGTTTGACCTTGAAAATGGGTCTGATTGACCGTGAGGGCAAACTGGATGCAAAGACAAGGTCTTAACGAACGTCTACAAAAAATTTGGCATTTTTGACGTCGGAATCCGGATCACCCAAAAAATGGTTTGCTATAGCACATAAAAATAGTCTACATTGGGGGTATGCGTGCTTAGGGGATCGTTTGACCTTGAAAATGGATCGGACTGGCCATGAGGGACAACCGGATGCATATCCAAGGTCTATACGGATGTCTACAAAAATTTTTGGCAGTTTTAACGTAGGAATCCAGATCACCTCAAAAATGGTTTTCTATTGCACACGAAAATCGTATAGATGGAGGGTATGCGCGCTTTGGGGCTCGATTGACCTTGAAAATGGGTCGGACTGGCCGTGAGGGCCAACCAGCTGCATATAAAAGGTCTAGAAGGACGTCCAAAAATTGTTTTTTGCATTTTTGACATCAGAGTCCTGATCACCCAAAAAATAGTTTGCTATAACACTCGATAATCGTCTAAATGGGGGGTATGCACGCTTCAGGGCTCGTTTGACCTTGAATATGGGTCTAACTGGCCGTGAGGGCCAACCGTATGCATATCCAAGGTCTTGACGGACGTCTACTAAAATATTTGGAGTTTTTAACGTCGGAATCTGGATCATCCAAAACATGGGTTGCTATTGCACACGAAAATCGTCTAAATGGGGGGTATGTGCCCTTCTGGGCTTATTTGACCTTATGAATGGGTATGACTGGACATGAGAGAGAACCAGCTGCATAGCCAAGCTCTTGATGGACTTCCACAAAAATATTTTGGCATTTTTGACGTCGGAATCCGAATCACCCAAAAAATGGTTTGCTATAGCACATGAAAATGGTCGAGATGGGGGTATGCGCGCTTTGGGGCTCGATTGACCTTGAAAATGGGTCGGACTGGCCGTGAGGGCCAACCAGCTGCATATAAAAGGTCTAGAAGGACGTCCAAAAATTGTTTTTTGCATTTTTGACATCAGAGTCCTGATCACCCAAAAAATAGTTTGCTATAACACTCGATAATCGTCTAAATGGGGGGTATGCACGCTTCAGGGCTCGTTTGACCTTGAATATGGGTCTAACTGGCCGTGAGGGCCAACCGTATGCATATCCAAGGTCTTGACGGACGTCTACTAAAATATTTGGAGTTTTTAACGTCGGAATCTGGATCATCCAAAACATGGGTTGCTATTGCACACGAAAATCGTCTAAATGGGGGGTATGTGCCCTTCTGGGCTTATTTGACCTTATGAATGGGTATGACTGGACATGAGAGAGAACCAGCTGCATAGCCAAGCTCTTGATGGACTTCCACAAAAATATTTTGGCATTTTTGACGTCGGAATCCGAATCACCCAAAAAATGGTTTGCTATAGCACATGAAAATGGTCGAGATGGGGGTATGCACGCTTTGGGGCTTGTTTGACCTTTACAATGGGTCGTACTAGCCGTGAGGGCCAACCGGCTACATAGCCAAGGTCTTGACAGACGTCCACAAAAAAATTTGGCATTTTTGACGTCAGAATCCGAATCACTCAAAAAATGGTTTGCTATAGCACACGAAAATCGTCTAAATGGGGGATATGCGCGCTTTGGGGCTCAATTGACCTTGAAAATGGGTCGGACTGGACGTGATGGCCAACTGGCTTCATAGACAAGGTCTTGATGGACGTCCACAAAGATTTTTGGCATTTTTGATGTTGAAATCCGGATCACCAAAAAATGGTTTGCTTTAGCACACGTAAATAGTCTAAATGAGGGGTATGCACGCTTCAGGGCTCGTTTGACCTTGAATATGGGTCGGACTGGCTGTGAGGGCCAACCGGATGCATATCCAAGGTTTTGATGGACGTCTACAAAAATATTTGGAGTTTTTAACGTCAGAATCTGGATCATCCAAAAAATGGGTTGCTATAGCACACGAAAATCGTCTAAATGGGGGGTATGCGCCCTTTTGGGCTTATTTGACCTTGTAAATGGGTCTGACTAAACATGAGAGAGAACCAGCTCCATATCCAAGCTCTTGATGGACGTCCACAAAAATATTTTTGCATTTTTGACGTCGGAATCTGGATCACCCAAAAAATGGTTTGCTATAGCACATGAAAATCGTCGAGATGGGGGTATGCACGCTTTGGGGCTTATTCGACCTTTACAATGGGTCGTACTAGCCGTGAGGGCCAACCGGCTACATAGCCAAGGTCTTGACACACGTCCACAAAACAATTTGGCATTTTTGACGTCGGAATCCGAATCACTCAAAAAATGGTTTGCTATAGCACACGAAAATCGTCTAAATGGGGGATATGCACGCTTTGGGGCTCAATTGACCTTGAAAATGGGTCGTACTGGCCATGATGGCCAACTGGCTGCATAGCCAAGGTCTTGACCGACGTCCACAAATTTTTTTGGCATTTTTGACGTTGAAATCCGGATCACCCGAAAAATGGTTTGCTTTAGCACACGTAAATAGTCTAAATGAGGGGTATGCGCGCTTCAGGGCTCGTTTGACCTTGAATATGGGTCGGACTGGCCGTGAGGGCCAACCGAATGCATATCCAAGGTTTTGACGGACGTTTACAAAAATATTTGGAGTTTTTAACGTTGGAATCTGGATTATCCAAAAAATGGGTTGCTATAGCACATGAAAATTGTCTAAATGGGGGGTATGCGCCCTTCTGGGCTTATTTGACCTTTAAAATGGGTCTGACTGGACATGAGAGAGAACCGACTGCATAGCCAAGGTCTTGACGAACGTCCACAAAATATTTTGGCATTTTTGACGTCGAAATCCGGATCACAAAAAAATGGTTTGCTATTGCAAACGAAAATCGTCTAAATGGGGGGTATGAACGCTTCAGGGCTCGTTTGATCTTCAAAATGGGATGGACTGGTTGTGTGGGACAATCGGAGTCATAGATAAGGTCTTAACGGACGTCCACAAAAATGTTTTGCATTTTTGATGTTGGAATCAAGATACCTCAAAAAAAGGTTTGCTATAGCACACAAAAATCGTTGAAATGGGAGAGTATGCGCGCTTCGGGTTTTGTTTGACCTTGAAAATGGGTCAAATTGACCATGAGGGCACACTAGATGCAAAGACAAGGTCTTGACAGACGTCTACAAAAAAATTTGGACTTTTTGACGTCGTAATCTATATCACCCAAAAAATGATTTTCTATAGCATACGAAAATCGTCGAAATGGGGGGTATGCGCGCTTCGGGGCTTGTTTGACCTTGAAAATGGGTCTGACAGGATGTGAAGGTCAACCGGCTGCATATCCAAGGTCTTGAAGGATTTCGACAAAACAATTTGGCATTTTTGATGTCGGAATCTGGATCACCCAAAAAATGGTTTGCTATAGCACACAAAAATCGTCTAAATTTGGGTTATGCGTGCTTAGGGGCTCGTTTGACCTTGAAAATGGGTCAGACGGACATAAGGCCAAACGGATGGATAGCCAAGGTCTATACGGATGTCTACTAAATTTTTTGGCAGTTTTAGCGCTGGAATCCGGATCACCTAAAAAATGGTTTGCTATAGCACACGAAAATCGTCTAAATGGGGTGTATGCGCGCTTTGGGGCTTGTTTGACCTTGAAAATGGATCGTACTGGCCGTGTGGTCCAAGCGAATGCATAGCCAAGGTCTTAACGAATCCAAATTTTTTTTTTTGGCATTTTTGACGTCGGAATCCGGATCATCCAAAAAATGGTTTGCTATAGAAGACTAAAATTGTCCAAATGAGGGGTATGCGCTTTGCGGCTCGTTTGACCTTCAAAATGGGTCGGACAGGCCGTGAGGGACAAACGACTGCATATCCAATTACTTGATGGATGTCAATTTTTTTTTTGTATTTTTGACGTCGGAGTCCAGATCACCAAAAAAGTGGTTTGCTATAGCACACGAAAATCGTCGAGATGGGGTATGCGCGCTTCAGGGCTTGTTTGACCTTTGAAATAGGTTGGAATGGCCGTGAGGACCGATTGGATGCATATCCAAGGTCCTTAAGGACGTCCACAAATTTTTTTTGACATTTTTGACATCGGAATCCGGATCACCCAAAAAATGGTTTGCTATAGCACACTAAAATCGTCTAAATGGGGGATATGCGCGCTTCGGGGCTCATTTGACCTTGAAAATGGGTCGGACTGGCCGTGATTTAGACCCAACTGCATAGGGTCTTGATGGACCTCCACATCAAATTTTGGCATTTTTGACGTCGGAATCCGGATTACCAAAAAAAATGGTTTGCTATAGCACTAGAAAATCGTCGAAGTGGGGGTATGCGCGCTTTAAGGATCATTTGACCTTGGAAATGGTTTGGACTGGCAGTGATGACCAACTGGCTGAATAGCAAAGGTCTTAACGGACTTCCACAAATTTTTTGGCATTTTTGACGTCAGAATTCGGATCATCCAAAAAATGGTTTGCTATAGCACACAAAAATCATCTAAATGGGGGGTATGCACGATTCAGGGCTCGTTTGACCTTGAAAATGGGTAGGACTGTCCGTGAGGGCCACCAGTTGCATAGCCAAGATCTTGACGGACATCTACAAAAAATTTTGACATTTTATACGTTGGAATTCGGATCACCCAAAAAATTATTTGCTATAGCATACAAAAATCGTCTAAATGGGGGTATGCGCACTTTGGGGCTCGTTTGACCTTTAAAATGGATCATACAGGCCATGATGGACAATTGGATGCATACGAAGGTCTTGACAAACGTCCACAAAATTTTTTGGCATTTTTGACGTCGGAATCTGGATCACCCAAAAATGGTTTGCTATAGCACACAAAAATCGTCCAACTGGGGGGTATGCGCGCTTTGGGGCTCGTTTGACCTTGAAAATGGGCCAGAATGGCCGTGAGGGCCAACCAGCTGCATAGACAATTACTTGAAGGACGTCCACAATTTTTTTTTTGTATTTTGACTTCGAAGTCTGGATCACCAAAAGAATGGTTTGTGATAGCACATGAAAATCGTCAAAATGGGGGGGGGGTATGCGCGCTTCGAGGCTCCTTTGACTTTGAAAATGGGTCGTTATGTCCGTAAGGGACAACCGTCTACATAGACAATGTCTTAAAGAACCTCCACAAAAATGTTTTGGCATTTTTGACGTCGGAATCCGAATCACCCAAAAACTGGTTTGCTACAGCACACGAAAATCGTCCAAATGGGGGTATGCGCACTTTGGGGCTCGTTTGACCTTTAAAATGGGTTGTATTGGACATGATGGCCAACTAAATGCATAACCATTGTCTTGATGGATGTCCACAAAATCTTTTGGCATTTTTGACATCGAAATCTGGATCAACCAAAGAATGGTCTGTTATAGCACACGAAAATCGTTAAATTGGGGGGGGGGGTATGCTCGCTTCGGGGCTCGTTTAACCTTGAAAATGGGTCGTACTGGCCGTGAGGTCCAACCGGCTGGATAGCCAAGGTCTTGATGGACTTCCACAAAATATTTTTGCATTTCTGAAGTCGGAATCTGGATCACCCAAAAAATGGCTTGCTATAGCACACGAAAATCGTCTAAATGGGAGTATGCGCGCTTTGAGTCTCGTTTGACCTTGAAAATTGGTCGTAATGGGCGTGAGGGCCAACCGACTGCATAGCCAAGGTCTTGACGGACGCCTACATAAATTTTTGGCATTTTTGACGTCAGAATCTGGATCACCCAAAATATGGTTTGCTATAGCACACGAAAATCATCCAAATGGGGGTATGCGCGATTCGGGGCTCGTTTGACCTTAAAAATGGGTCGGAATGGCCATGAGGACCAATCACATGCATAGTCAAGGTCTTGAAGGACCTCCACAAAAATATTTTGCATTTTTTACGTCAGAATCTGGATCACCCAAAAAATGGTTTTCTATAGTACGAAAATCGTCGATATCGATGTATGCGCGCTTTCGGGCCTGTTTGACCTTTAAAATGGGACGTACCCAAAATTATTTGGCATTTTTGACGTCGCAATCTGGATCACCCAAAAAATGGTTTGCTATAGCACACGAAAATCATCGAAATGGGGGATATGCTCGCTTCGGGGGTCGTTTGACCTTTTAAAATGGGTCGTACTGGCCGTGAGGGACAAACGGATGCATAGCCAAGGTCTTGACGGACTTCCACAAAATATTTTTGCATGTTTTATGTCGGAATCTGGATCACCCAAGAAATGGTGTTCTATAGATCATGAAAATCGTCTAAATAGGGGGTATGCGTGCTTCGGGGCTCGTTTGAACATGAAAATTGGTCGGACTGGTTGTAAGGGCCAATCAGCTGCATAGCTAAGGTCATGACGGACGTCTACATAAAATTTTGGCATTTTGACATCGGAATCTGGTCAACCCAAAAAATGGTTTGCTATAGCACACAAAAACCTTTGAAATGGGGGGTATTCTCGTTTCGGGGCTCGTTTGACCTTGAAAATGTGTCGTACTGGCCTTGAGAGACAATCGGATGCATAGCCAAGGTCCTTATGGACGTCCATAATTTTTTTTTGCATTTATGACATCAAATCCGAATCACCCAAAAAATGGTTTGCTATAACACACGAAAATCATCGAAATGGGGGAATGCTCGCTTCGGGGCTTATTTGACCTTGAAAATTGGTCGTACTGGCAATAATGGCCAACTGGATGCATAGACAAGGTCTTGACGGATGTCCACAAAATTTTTTGTCATTTTTGATGACGGAATCTGGATCACCCAAAAAATGGTTTGCTATAGCACACAAAAATCATCCAAATGGGGGGTATGCGCGCTTCGGGGCTCGTTTGAACTTGAAAATGGGTCGGAATGGACGTTAGGGCAATCGGATACATAGCCAACATCTTGACGGACTTCCACAAATTTTTTGGCATTGTTGACTTTGGAATATCGATCACCCAAAAAATGGTTTGCTATATCACACGAAAATCGTCTCCATAGGGGGTATGTGCGCTTCGGGGCTCGTTTGACCTTGAAAATTAGTGGGACTGGCCGTGAGGGACAACCATCTGCATAGACAAGGTCTTGACAGACGTCCACAAAATTTTTTGGCATTTTTGACATCGGAATCCAGATCACCCAAAAAATGATTTGCTATAGCACACAAAAATCGTCTAAATGAGGGGTATGCGCTGCATAATGAAGGTCTTGAAGGACCTCCAAAAATATTTTTGGCATTTTTGACGTAGGAATCTTGATTAACCTAAATATGGTTTGCTAAAGCACACAAAAATCGTCAAAAAGGGGGTATGCGCGCTTTGGGGCTCGTTTGACCTTGAAAATGAGTTGTACAGGCCATGAGAGACAATCAGCTGCATAGCCAAGGTCTTAATGGACGTCCACAAATTTATTTTGCTTTTATGACGTCGGAATTCGGATCACCCAAGAAATGGTTTGCTATAGCACACGAAAATCATCGAAATCGGGGTATGCTCGCTTCGGGGCTTATTTGACCTTGAAAATTGGTCGTACTGGCAATGATGGCCAACTGGATGCGTAGCCAAGGTCTTGACGGACATCCACAAAATATTTTGTCATTTTTGACGTCGAAATCCGGATCACCCAAAAAATGGTTTGCTATAGCACACGAAAATCGTCGAAATGGGGGGTATGCTCGCTTTGGGGCTCGTTTGACCTTGAAAAAGGGTCGGACTGGCCATGAAGGCTAACCCACTGCATAGCCAAGGTATTGATGGACTTTTACAAAATACTTTTAAATTTTTGACGTCGAAATCTGAATCACCCAAAAAATGGTTTATTATAGCACACGAAAATCATCCAAATAAGGGGTATGCGCGCTTCGGGGCTCGTTTGAACTTTAAAATGGGTTGGAATGGCCGTTAGGGCCAATCGGATACATAGACAACATCTTGACGGACTTCCACAAAATATATTTGCATTTTTTATGTTGGAATCGGGATCACCCAAAAAATGGTTTACTATAGATCACGAAAATTGTCTAAATGGGGGGGTATGTGCGTTTTGGGGCTCGTTTGACATTGAAAATGGGTCGGACTGGCCGTGATGGCCAACCAGATGCATAGACAAGGTCTTGACGGACGTCTACATAAATTTTTGGCATTTTTGACGTCGGAATCCGGATCACCAAAAAATGGTTTGCTATAGCACACGAAAATCGTCGAAATGGGGGGGGGGGTATGCGTGCTTCGGGGCTTGTTTGACCTTGAAAAATGGGTTTGACTAGACGTGAGAGCCAACGGGCTTCATAGACAAGGTGTTTACGGACCGTCCGCCATTTTGTTTTTTTTGACATCGGAATCAGGATCACCCAAAAAATGGTTTGCTATAGAACACGAAAATCGTCTAAATTGGGGTTATGCGCGTTTCGTGCCTCATTTGACCTTGAAAATGGGTCGGACTGTCCGTGAGGGACAACCGGCTGCATAGCCAAGGTCTTGACGGACGTCTACATAAAATTGTAGAATTTTTGATGTCGGAATCCAGTTAACCCAAAAAATGGTTTGCTATAGCACACGAAAATCGTCCAAATGGGGGGTATGCGCGCTTCGAGGCTCGTTTGACATTGAAAATGGGTCGGAATGGCTGTTAGGGCCAATTGGATGCATAGAAAAGGTATTGACGGATTTCCATGAAAATTTTTGCATTTTTGACCTTGGAATCCGGATCACATAAAAAATTGTTTGTTATAGTACAAGAAAATCATCTAAATGGGGGGTATGCACACTTCGAGGCTCGTTTGACCTTTAAAATGGGTCTGAGTGGACGTGAGAGCCAACCGGATGCGTATCCAAGGTATTTAGACGTCTACAAAAAATTTTGGCTTTTTTTACGTTGGAATCCGGATAAAAATATAAAATAGTTTGCTATAGCACACAGAAATCATCGAAATGGGGGGTATTCTCACTTCGGGGCTTGTTTGACCTTGAAAATGGGTCGTACTTGCCATGACGGCGAATCGACTGCATAGACAAGGTCTTGACGGACGTCCACAATTTTTTTTTGCATTTTCGACGTGGAAATCCGGATGACCCAAAAAATGGTTTGCTATAGCACACGAAAATCATCTAAAAGGGGAGGGGGGTTATGCGCACTTCGGGACTTGTTTGACCTTGAAAATCTGTTGTAATGGCCATGAGGGCTAATCGAAAGCATAGTCAATGTCTTGACGGACATCAACAATTTTTTTTGGCATTTTTGATGTCGGATTTTGGATCACCCAAAAAATGGTTTGCTATAGCATAGGAAAATCATCTAAATGGGGGTGGGGGTAAGCGCGCTTCGGTACTCCTTTGACCTTGAAAATGGGTCGGATTTTCCTTGAGGGCCAACCTGCTGCATAGCCACGTTCTTGATGGACTTCCACAAAATATTTTTGCATTTTGACGTCGGAATCTGGATCACCGAAAAAATGGTTTGCTATAGATCACGTAAATAGTCCAAATGGGGGGGGGGGTATGCGCGCTTCGGGGCTTGTGTGACCTCGAAAATAGGTCGGACTGGCCATGAGGGCCAACCGACTGCATAGACAAGGTCCTGACAGTTGTCTACATAAAACTTTGGCATTTTTGACGTCGTAATTTGGATCACCCTAAAAATTGTGGGTTTGCGCGCTTCGGGGCTCGTTTGACCTTGAAAATGGGTCGAAATGGCCGTGAGGGCCAATCATATGCATAGACAAGGTCTTGACGGACTTCCACAAAATTTTTGGCATTTTTGATGTTAGAATCGGGATCACCCAAAAAATTGTTTTCTATAGCATATGAAAATCATCTAAATTGGGGGTATGCGCGCTCCAGGGCTCGTTTGACCTTGAAAATGGGTCAGACTGGACGTGATGGCCAACCGTCTACATAACTAAGGTCTTGAAGGACCTCCACAAACATATTGGTATTTTGACGTCGGAATCTGGATCACCCAAAAAATGGTTTGCTATAGCACACGAAAATTGTTGAAATGGGGGTAAGCACGCTTTGGGGCTCGTTTGACCTTGAAAATGGGTCGTACTAGACATGATGGCCAACTGTCTATGTAGCAAAGGTCTTGACGTACGTCCACAAAATTTTTTGGCATTTTTGACGTCATAATCCATATCACCCAAGAAATGGCTTGCTATAGCACACGAAAATCGTCTAAATGGGGGGGGGGGTATGCGCGCTTCGGGTCTTGTTTGACCTTGAAAATGGGTCTGACTGGATGTGAGAGACAACTGGATTCATAGACAAGGTGTTGACAGACGTCCACAAAATTTTTTGGTATTTTTGACGTCGGAATCTGGATCACCCAAAAAATGTTTTTTCTATAAAATACAAAAATTATCTAAATGGGGGGTATGCGCGTTTCCTACCTCATTTGACCTTGAAAATAGGCTGTAATGTCTATGAGGGACAAACGGATGCGTAGCCAAGGTCTTGACGGACGTCTACAAAACATTTGGAATTTTTGACATCGGAATCTGGATCACCCAAAAAATGGTTTGCTATAGCACATGAAAATCGTCCAAATGGGGGGTATGCGCGCTTCGGGGCTCGTTTGACCTTAAAAATGGGAGGTACTGGCCATGAGATACAACCGTCTACATAGACAAAGTCTTAAAGGACCTCCAAAATTTTTTTGGCATTTTTGACGTCGGAACGCGGATCACCCAAAAAATGGTTTGCTATAGAACACGAAAATCGTCAAATGGGGGTATGCGTGCTTTCGGGCTCGTTTGACCTTGAAATAGGTCTGACTAGACGTGAGATCCAACTGTCTTCATAGCCAAGGTCTTTACGGACGTCCACAAAATTTTTTGGCATTTTTGACGTCGGAATCCGGATCACCCAAAAAATGGTTTGCTATTAAACACGAAAATCGTCTAAATGAGGGGTATGCATGTTTCGTGCCTCATTTGACCTTGAAAATGGGTCAGACTGTCCGTGAGGGACAACCGGATGCATAACCAAGGTCTTAACGGACGTCCAATTTTTTTTTTTTGCATTTTTGACGTCGGAATCCAGATCACCTAAAAAAAGGTTTGCTATTGCACATGAAATCATCTAAATGGGGGGTTTGCGCGCTTCGGAGCTTGTTTGACCTTGAAAATGGGTCGGACTGGCCGTGAGAGCCAATCGGCAGCATAACAAAGTTGTTGAAGGACCTCCACAATAATGATTTGGATTTTTGATGTTGGAATCCAGATCACCCAAAAAATAGTTTGCTATAGCACACGAAAATCGTCAAAATGGGGGTATGCACGCTTTGGGGCTCGTTTGACCTTGAAAATGGTTTGTACTGGCCGTGATGGACAACTCTCTGCATAGCCAAGGTCTTGACGGACGTCCACAAAAAAGTTTGGAATGTTTTACATCGGAATCTGGATCACCCAAAAAATAGTTTGCTATAGCACACGAAAATCATCGAAATGGGGGGTATGCTTGCGTCAGGGCTTGTTTGACCTTGAAAATGGGTTGTACTAACCGGCTGCATAGCCAAGGTCTTGACGGACCTCCAAATTTTTTTTGGCATTTTTAACGTCGGAATTCGGATTACCCAAAAAATAGTTTTCTATAGCACATGAAAATCGTCGAAATGGGGGTCTGTACGCTTTGGGCCTCGTTTGACCTTGAAAATGGTTTGTACTAGCCGTGAGGGCCTACCTGATGCATAGCCAAGGTCTTGACGGACGTCCACAAAATTTTTTGGCATTTTTGACGTCGAAATCCGAGTCACCCAAAAAATGGTTTGCTATAGGACACAAAAACTGTCTAAATAAGGGGTATGCGCACTTCAAGGCTTGTTTGACCTTGAAAATGGGTCGTACTGGCCGCGAGGGCAAACCGTCTGCGTTGCCAAGGTCTGGACGGACCTCCACAAAAAGTATTGGCATTTTTGACATTAGAATCCGGATCACCCGAAAAATGGTTTGCAATAATAGCACACGAAAATCGTCTAAATGGGGGGTATGCGCGCTTTGGGGCTTGTTTGACCTTGACAATGCGTCTGTTTGGACGTGAGAGAAAACCGGATGCATAGCCAAGGTCTTGATGGACGTCCACAAAATTTTTTGCCATTTTTGACGTAGGAATCCTGATTACCCAAAAAATGGTTTGCTATAGCACACGAAAATCGTCTAAATGAGGGTTTGTGCGCTTCGATTGTTTGACCTTGAAAATGGGTCTGACTGAACGTGAGAGCCAATCGGATGCATAGCCAAGGTCTTGACTGATGTCTACATAAAATTTTGGAATTTTTGACATAAGAATCCAGATCACCCAAAAAATGGTCTGCAATAGCAAACGAAAATCATCCAAATGGGTTATGCACGCTTCGGGGCTCGTTTGACCTTTAAAATTGGTCGGATTGGCCGTGAGGGACAATCGGATGCATAGCCAGCTACTTGATGGACATCCACAAATTGTTTTTTGCATTTATGATGTCGGAGTCCGGATCACCAATAAATGGTTTGCTATAGCACACGAAAATCGTCGAAATGGGGGGTATGCTCGCCTCGGGGCTCGTTTGACCTTGAAAATGGGTCGGATTAACCGTGATGCTCAACCGTATGCATAGCAAACGTCTTGAAGGAACTCCACAAAAATTTTTGGCATTTTTGACGTCGGAATCCGGATCACCCGAAAAATGGTTTGCTATAGCATACGAAAAACGTCGAAATGGGGTTATTTACGCTTTCGGGCTCGTTTGACCTTGAAAATAGTTCAAACTGGCCGTGATGGCCAACTGGCTGCATAGCCAAGGTCTTGACGGACGTCCACAAAAAAGTTTGTCATTTTTGACGTCGGAATCCATATCACCCAAAAAATGGTTTTCTATAGCACACAAAAATCGTTGAAATGGGGGGTATGCTCGCTTCGGGGCTTGTTTGACCTTGAAAATGGGTCGTACTGGCCGTGAGTGCCAATCAGATGCATAGCCAAGGTCTTGAAGGACGTCCACAAAATTTTTTGGCATTTTTGACGTCGGAATCCGGATCACCCGAAAATTGGTTTGCTATAGAACGTAAAAATATCAAAATAGGGGGTATGCTCGCTTCGAGGCTCATTTGACCTTGAAAATGGGTCGTACAAGCCGTGAGGGCCAACCGGATGCATAGCCAAGGTCTTGATGGATGTCCACAAATTTTTTTGGTATTTTGACGTTGAAGTCTGGATAACCAAAAAAATGGTTTGTTATAGCACACGAAAATTGTCTAAATAGGGTGTATGCACGCTTTGGGGCTCGTTTGACCTTGAAAATGGGTCGGACTGGACTTGATGGCCAACCGACTGCATAGACAAGGTCTTGAATGAACTGTACAAAAAAGTTTGTCATTTTTGATGTCGGAATCTGGATCACCCAAAGAATGGTTTGCTATAACACACGAAAATAGTCGAAATGGGGGTATTTACGCTTTGGGGCTTGTTTGACCTTGAATATAGTTTGGACTGGATGGGATGGCCAACTGGTTGCATAGTCAAGGTCTTGACGGATGTCCACAAAAGTTTTTGACATTTTTTACATTGGAATCCAGATCACCCAAAAATTTGTTTGCAATAGCACACGAGAATAGTCGAAATGGGGGGTATGCTTGCTTTGGGGTTTGTTTGACCTTGAAAATGAATATTATGGCCGTGAGGGTCATCCGGATGCCTAGCAAGGGTCTTTACGGAATTCCACAAATTGTTTTGGCATTTTTGTAGTCGGAATCTGGATCACCAAAAAAATTGCTTGCTATAGCACACAAAAATCATCGTAATGGGGGGTATGCTCGCTTCGAGGCTTGTTTGACCTTGAAAATGGGTCGTAATAGCCGTGAGGGATAACAGGATGCATAGCTAAGGTCTTGACAGACGTCCACAAAACTATTTGGCATTTTTGATGTCGGAATCCGGATAACCCAAAAATTGGTTTGCTATAGCACACAAAATTTTTGAAATGGGGGGTATGCTCGCTTCGGGACTTGTTTGACCTTGAAAATGGGTTGTACTAGCCGTGAGGGTCAACCGGCTGCATAGGCAAGGAATTGACGGACATCCACATAAATTTTTGGCATTTTTGACGTCGAAATCTGGAACACCCAAAAAATGGTTTGCTAAAGCACACGAATATCGTCGAAATGAGGGGTATGCTCGCTTGTGGGCTTGTTTGACCTTGAAAATGGGTCTGACTGGACGTGATAGCCAACCGGATGCATAGACAAGGTCTTGATGGACGTCCACAAAAAATATTGGCATTTTTGACGTTGGAATCCGGATCACCCAAAAAATGGTTTGCTATGGCACACAAAAATCATCGAGATGGGGGTATGCGTGCTTTGGGGCTCGTTTGTCCTTGAAAATAGTTCAGACTGGCATTGATGGCCACTTTGCTGCATAGCCAAGGTCTTTACCAATGTCCACAAAAAAATTTGACATTTTTGACGTCTATATCCGGATAACCCTAAAAATGGTTTGCTATAGCACACGAAAATTGTCTAAATGAGGGGTATGCGTGCTTCGGGGCTTGTTTGACCTTTAAAATGGGTCTTCCTAGACGTGAGATCCAACCGTTTTCATATCCAAGGTGTTTACGGACGTCCACAAATTTTTTTGGCATTTTTGACGTTGGAATCCGGATCACCCAAAAAATGGTTTGCTATAGAACACGAAAATCGTCGAAATGGGGGGTATGCTCGCTTCGGGGCTTGTTTGGCCATGAAAATGGGTAGTACTAGACGTGAGGGACAACATGATGCATAACTAAGGTCTTGACGAACGTCCACAAAAAAATTAGCATTTTTGATGTCGGAATCCGGATAACCCAAAAGTTGGTTTGCTATAGCACACAAAAATTTTGAAATGAGGGGTATGCTCACTTCGGGGCTCGTTTGACCTTGAAAATGGGTTCACAAATTTTTTTGGCATTTTTGACGTCCAATTTCGGATCGCCCAAAAAATGGTTTTGCTGTATGCTCGCTTCGGGGCTTGTTTGACCTTTAAAATAGGCCGGAGTGGCCGTGATGGCCAACCGGCTGTAAAGCCAAGGTCTTGAAGGAATTCCACAAAAAATTTTGGCATTTTTGACGTCCAATTTCGGATCGCCCAAAAAATGGTTTTGCTGTATGCTCGCTTCGGGGCTTGTTTGACCTTTAAAATAGGCCGGAATGGCCGTGATGGCCAACCAGCTGTAAAGCCAAGGTCTTGAAGGAATTCCACAAAAAATTTTGGCATTTTTGACGTCGGAATCCGGAACATCCAAAAAATGGTTTGCTATAGCACACGAAAATCATCGAAATGGGGGTGTGGGTGCTTTGGGGCTCGTTTGACCTTGAAAATAGTTCAGACTGGATGTGATGGCCAACTGGATACATAGCCAAGGTCTTGACGGACGTCCACAAAAAAATTTGACATTTTTGACGTCTGAATCCGGATCACCCAAAAAATGGTTTGCTATAGCACACGAAAATTCTTTAAATGGGGGGTATGCGTGCTTCGGGGCATGTTTGACCTTTAAAATGGGTCTGACTAGACGTGAAATCCAACCGTCTGCATAGCCAAGGTCTTTACAAACGTCCATAATTTGTTTTGCATTTTTGATGTCGGAATCCGGATAGCCCAAAAAATGGTTTGCTATAGAACACAAAAATCATCTAAATGGGGGCTATGCATGTTTCGTGCCTCATTTGACCTTGAAAATGGGTTGAACTGTCCGTGAGGTCCAACTGGATGCATAATCAAGGTCTTTACGGACGTCCACAAATTTTTTTGGCATTTTTGACGTTAGATTCCGGATCACCTAAAAAAAGGTTTGCTATTGCACATGAAATCGTCTAAATGGGGGTTTGCGCGCTTCAGAGCTTGTTTCACCTTAAAAATGGGCCGGAATGGCCGTGAGAGCCAACCGGCAGCATAGCGATGTTGTTGAAGGACCTCCACAATAATTTTTGGAATTTTTGACGTCGGAATCTGGATCACCCAAAAAATAGCTTGCTATAGCACACGAAAATCGTCGAAATGGGGGTATGTACGCTTTGGGGCTTGTTTGACCTTGAAAATGGTTTGTACTGGCCGTGATGGCCAACTCTCTGCATCTCCAAGGTCTTGACGTACGTCCACAAAAAAGTTTGGAATGTTTTACGTCGGAATCCAGATCACCCAAAAAATAGATTGCTATAGCACACAAAAATCATCGAAATGGGGGGTATGCTCGCGTCGGGGCTTGTTTGACCTTGAAAATGGGTTATACTTGCGGTGAGGTCCAACCAGCTGCTTAGCCAATGTATTGACGGACCTCCAAAATTTTTTTGGCATTTTTAACGTCGGAATTCGGATCACCCAAAACATAGATAGTTTGCTATAGAACACGAAAATCGTCAAAATGGGGGTATGCACGCTTTGGGCCTCGTTTGACCTTGAAAATGGTTTGTACTAGCCGTGAGGGCCAACCGGATGCATAGCCATGGTCTTGACGGACGTCCACAAATTTTTTTGGCATTTTTGACGTCGAAATCCGGATCACCCAAATAATAGTTTGCTATAGCACACGAAAATTGTCGAAATCGGGGTATACACGCTTCGGGGCTCGTTTGACCTTAAAAATGGTTTTTACTGGCCATGATGTCAAACTCTCTGCATATCCAAGGTCTGTACGGACGTCCAAAAAAAAGTTTAGAATTTATTACGTCAGAATTCGGATCACCCAAAAAATAGTTTGCTATTGCACACGAAAATCATCAAAATATGGTGTATGCTCGCATCGGGGCTTGTTTGACCTTGATAATGGGTTGTACAGGCCGTGAAGTCCAACCGGCTTCATAGTAAAAGTCTTGAAAGACCTCCACAAAAAAATTTGGCATTTTTAACGTCGGAGTCCAGATCACCCAAAATTTGGTTTGCTATAGTACACGAAAATCGTCTAAACAGGGTGTGTGCGCGCTTCGGGGCTCATTTGACCTTGAAAATCGGTCTGAATGGACGTGAGAACCAACCGGCTGTATAGCCAAGATCATGACGGACGTCCACAATAAATTTTGGCATTTTGACATCGGAATCCGGATCACCCTAAAAATGGTTTGCTTTAGCACAAAAAAATCGTCGAATTAGGGGGTATGCTCGCTTCGGGGCTTGTTTGACCTTCAAACTTGGTCGGATTTTCCGTGAGGGAAAACCGGATGCATAGTTAAGCTCTTGACGGATGTCCACAAATTCTTTTGGCATTTTTCAAGTTAGAATATGGATCACTCAAACAATGGTTTGCTATAACACACGAAAATAATCCAAATGGTGGGAATGCGTGGTTCGAGGCTCGTTTGACCTTGAAAATGGGTCAGACTTTCCGTGAGGGACAACCGGCTGCATAGCCAAAGTCTATATGGACGTGCAATTTTTTTTTGGCATTTTTGACATTGAATCCTGATCACCCAAAAAATGGTTTGCTATATAGCACATGAAAATCGTCTAAATGGGGGTATGCGCGCTTCGGGGCCTGTTTGACCTTGAAAATGGATCGGACTGGATCTGAGAGACAACCGATTGCATTACCAAGGTCGGACTGTCCATGAGGGCCAACTGGCTGCATAGCCAAGTACTTTATCAACGTCCACAAATTTTTCTTTTGTATTTTTGACGTTGGAGTCTGGATCACCGAAAAATGGTTTGCTATAGCACACGAAAATTGTCTAAATGGGGGTATGCTCGCTTCGGGGCTCGTTTGACCTTGAAAATGGGTCGTACTGGACGTGAGGTCCACTTGTCGACATAGCAAAGGTACTAAAGGAACTCCACAAAATTTATTTGCATTTTTGACGTCGGAATCCGCATCACTCAAAAAATTGTTTGTTATAGTACATGAAAATTGTCGAGATGGGGGTATGCGTGCTTCGGGGCTTCTTTAACCATTAAAATGGTTCGAAATAGCCGTGAGGGCCAATCGGATGCATAGCCAAGGTCTTGACGGACTTCGACAAAAACTTTTGGCATTTTTGACGTTGGAATCCGGATCACCCAAAAATTGGTTTGCAATAGAACCTAAAAATCATCGAATGGGGGTTATACTCGCTTCGGGGCTCGTTTGACCTTGAAAATGGGTTGGACTAGACGTGAGTGCCAACCGGCTGCATAGCCAAGGTCTTCACGGACGTCATCATAAAATTTTGGCATTTTTGACGTTGGAATTCGGATCACCCAAATAATGGTTTGCTATAACACACGAAATTTAGCCAAATGGGGGTATGCGCTTCGGGGCTTGTTTGACCTTGAAAATGGGTCTTACTAGCTGCGTGGTACAACAACATGCATAGCCAAAGTCTTAACGGACGTTCACAAAAAGTTTTGCATTTTTGACGTCTGAATATGGATCACCCCAAACATGGTTTGCTATAGCACACGAAAATCGTCGAAATAGGGTGTATGCTCGCTTTGGGGCTTGTTTGACCTTGAAAATGGGTCGTACCGGCCGTGAGGTCCAACCGGCTGCATAGACAAGGTCTTGACGGATGTCGACAAAATTTTTTTGTATTTTTGACGTCGGAGTCTGGATCACCGAAAAATGGTTTGCTATAGCACACGAAAATGTCTAAATGGGGGTATGCTCGCTTCGGGGCTCGTTTGACCTTGAAAATGGGTCGTACTGGACGTGAGGTCCACTGTCGACATAGCAAAGGTACTAAAGGAACTCCACAAATTTATTTGCATTTTTGACGTCGGAATCCGCATCACTCAAAAAATTGTTTGTTATAGTACATGAAAATTGTCGAGATGGGGGTATGCGCGCTTCGGGGCTTCTTTAACCATTAAAATGGTTCGAATAGCCGTGAGGGCCAATCGGATGCATAGCCAAGGTCTTGACGGACTTCGACAAAAACTTTTGGCATTTTTGACGTTGGAATCCGGATCACCCAAAAATTGGTTTGCAATAGAACCTAAAAATCATCGAATGGGGGTTATACTCGCTTCGGGGCTCGTTTGACCTTGAAAATGGGTTGGACTGGACGTGAGTGCCAACCGGCTGCATATCCAAGGTCTTCACGGACGTCATCATAAAATTTTGGCATTTTTGACGTCGGAATTCGGATCACCCAAATAATGGTTTGCTATAACACACGAAATTTAGCCAAATGGGGGGTATGCGCGCTTCGGGGCTTGTTTGACCTTGAAAATGGGTCTTACTAGCTGCGTGGTACAACAACATGCATAGCCAAAGTCTTAGCGGATGTTCACAAAAAAGTTTTGCATTTTTGACGTCTGAATATGGATCACCCCAAACATGGTTTGCTATAGCACACGAAAATCGTCGAAATAGGGTGTATGCTCGCTTTGGGGCTTGTTTGACCTTGAAAATGGGTCGTACCGGCCGTGAGGTCCAACCGGCTGCATAGACAAGGTTTTGACGGATGTCGACAAAATTTTTTTGGTATTTTTGACGTCGGAATCCGGATAACCCAAAAATTGGTTTGATATAGCACACAAAAATTTCAAAATGGGGGGGGGGGGTATGCTCGCTTCGAGGCTCGTTAGACCTTGAAAATGGGTCGTACTAACCGTGAGGGCCAACCGGATGCATAGCCAAGGTCTTGAGGGACGTCTACAATTTTTTTTGCATTTTTGACGTCGAAATCTGGATCATTCAAAAAATGGTTTGCTATAGCTTACAAAAATCATCTAAATGGGGTGTATGCGCGCTTCAGGGTTTGTTTAACCTTGAAAATGGGTCGTACTGGCCTTGATGGATAACCGGCTGCATCGCCAAGGTCTTGAAGGAACTCCTCAAAAAATTTTGGCATTTTTGACGTCGGAATCCGGATTACCCAAAAAAATTGTCAAAATGGGGGTATGCGCACTTTGGGGCTCGTTTGACCTTTAAAATAGTTTGTACTGGACGTGATGGCCAACTGGACGCATAGCCAAGTTCTCGACAGACGTCCACAAAAACTTTTGACATTTTTTACATCGGAATCGGGATCACCCAAAAAATGGTTTGCTATAGCAGATGAAAATCATCTAAATGGGGGGGGGTATGCGCGCTTCGGGGCTTTTTTGACCTTGAAAATGGGTCTGCAAACCATTTTTTGGGTGATCTGGATTCCGACGTCAAAAATGCCAATTTTTTTTTGTGGACGTACGTCAAGACCTTGTCTTTGTATCCGGTTGGCACTCACGGCCCTTCCGACCCATTTTGATTGTCAAACGAGCCCCGAAGCGAGCATACCCCTTATTTCGACGATTTTCGTGTGCTATAGCAAACCATTTTTTGGGTAAACCAGATTCCGACGTCAAAAATGCCAATTTTTTTGTGGACGTCCGTCAAGACCTTGTCTATGCATCCGGTTGGCCGTCACGGCCCTTCCGACCCATTTTGAAGGTCAAACGAGCCCCGAATCGAGCATACCCCTCATTTCGACGATTTTCGTGTGCTATAGCAAACTGTTTTTTGGGTGATCCAGATTCCGACGTAAAAAATGCAAATTTTTTTGTAGACGACCGTCAAGACCTTGTCTATGCATCCGGTTGGCCCTCACGGCCCTTCCAACCCATTTTGAAAGTCAAACGAGCCCCGAAGCGAGCATAACACTCATTTCGACAATTTTCGTGTGCTATAGCAAACCATTTTTTGGTTGATCCGGATTCCGACGTCAAAAATGCCAAAAATTTTTGTGGACGTTCGTCAAGCCCTTGTCTTTGTATCCGGTTGGCCCTCACGGACCTTCCGACCCATTTTATAGGTCAAACAAGCCCTGAAGCGAGCATACCCCTCATTTTAACAATTTCCGTGTGACATAGCAAACAATTTTTTGGGTGATCCGGATTCCGACGTCAAAAATGCCAATTTTTTTTGTGGACGTCCGTCAAGACCTTGTCTATGCATCCAGTTGGCCATCACGGCCCTTCCGACCATTTTTGAAGGTCAAACGAGCCCCGAAGCGAGCATATCCCTCATCTCAACAATTTTCATGTGCTATAGCAAACCATTTTATGGGTGATCCGGATTCCGACATCAAAAATGCCAATTTTTATTGTGGACGTCCGTCAAGACCTTTTCTATGCATCCGATTGGCCATCACGGCCCGTCCGACCCATTTGGCAGGTCAAACGAGCCCCGAAGCGAGCATACCCGTCATTTCGACGATTTTCGTGTGCTATAGCAAACCATTTTTTGGGTGATCCGGATTGCGATATCAAAAATGCCAAATTTTTTCGTGGACGTTCGTCAAGACCTTGTCTATGCATACGGTTGGCCATCAAGGCCCGTCCGACCCATTTGGAAGGTCAAACGAGCCCCGAAGCGAGCATACCCCTCATTTTGACGATTTTCGTGTGCTATAGCAAACCATTTTTTGGGTGATCCAGATTCCGACGTCAAAAATGCCAAATTTTTTTGTGGACGTTCGTCAAGACCTTGTCTATGCATCCGTTTGGCCATCACGGCTTGTCCGACCCATTTGGAAGGTCAAACGAGCCCCGAAGAGAGCATACCCCTCATTTCGACGATTTTCGTGTGCTATAGCAAACCATTTTTTGGGTGATCTGGATTCCAACGTCATAAATACCAAATTTTTTTGTGGATGTCCGTCAAGACCTTTTCTATGCATCCTGTTAGCCCTCACAGCCCTTCCGATCCATTTTGAAGGTCAAACGAGCCCCGAATCAAGAATAACCCTCATTTTGACGATTTTCGTGTGCTATAGTCAAACCATTTTTAGGGTGATCGGATTCCGACGTCAAAAATGCCAAAAATTTTTGTGGACGTTCGTCTAGACCTTGTCTTGTATTCGGTTGGCCCTCATGGCCCTTCCGACCCTTTTTGAAGGTCAAACGATCCCCGAAGCGAGCATACCCTCATTTTAACGATTTCCGTGTGACATAGCAAACCATTTTTTGGGTGATCCAGATTCCAACGTAAATAATGCCAAATTTTTTTTTGGACGTCCGTCAAGACCTTGTCTATGCATCCAGTTGGCCCTCAATGCCCTTCCGACCATTTTTGAAGGTCAAACGAGCCCCGAAGCGAGCATATCCCTCATTTCGACAATTTTCGTGTGCTATAGCAAACCATTTTATGGTGATCCGGATTCCGACGTCAAAAATGCCAATTTTTTTTGTGGACGTCCGTCAAGACCTTGTCTATGCATCCGGTAGGCCATCACGGCCCGTCCGACCCATTTGGAAGGTCAAACGAGCCCCGAAGCGATCATACCCCTCATTTCGACGATTTTCGTGTGCTATAGCAAACCATTTTTTGGGTGATCCGGATTCCGACGTCAAAAATGCCAAATTTTTTCGTGGACGTCCGTCTAGACCTTGTCTATGCATCCGGTTGGCCATCACGGCTTGTCCGACCCATTTGGAAGGTCAAACGAGCCCCGAAGAGAGCATACCCCTCATTTCGACGATTTTCGTGTGCTATGGCAAACCATTTTTTGGGTGATCCGGATTCCGACGTCAAAAATGCCAAATGTTTTCGTGGACGTCCGTCAAGAACTTGTCAATGCATCCGGTTGGCCATCACGGCCCGTCCGACCCATTTGGAAGGTCAAACGAGCCCCGAAGCGAGCATACCCCTCATTTCGACGATTTTCGTGTGCTATAGCAAACCATTTTTTGGGTGATCCGGATTCTGACGTCAAAAATGCCAAATTTTTTCGTGGACGTCCGTAAAGACCTTGTCTATGCATCCGATAAGCCATCACGGCTTGTCCGACCCATTTGGAAGGTCAAATGAGCCCCGAAGCGAGCATACCCCTCATTTCGACGATTTTCGTGTGCTATAGCAAACCATTTTTTGGGTGATCCGGATTCCGACGTCAAAAATGCCAAATTTTTTCGTGGACGTCCGTCAAGACCTTGTCTTTGCATCCGGTTGGCCATCACGGCTTGTCCGACCCATTTGGAAGGTCAAACGAGCCCCGAAGTGAGCATACCCTTCATTTCGACGATTTTTGTGTGCTATAGCAAACCATTTTTTGGGTGATCCGGATTCCGGTGCAAAAATGCAAAATTTTTTCGTGGACGTCTGTCAATACCTTTTCTCTGCATCCGGTTGGACATCACAGCTTGTCCGACCCATTTAGAAGGTCAAACGAGCCCCGAAGCGAGCATACCCCTCATTTCAACGATTTTCGTGTGCTATAGCAAACCAATTTTTGGGTGATCCGGATTCTAACGGCAAAAATGCCAAATTTTTTCGTGGACGTCCGTCAAGACCTTGTCTATGCATTCGATTGGCCATCACGGCTTGTCCGACCAATTTGGAAGGTCAAACAAGCCCCGAAGCGAGCATACCCCTCATTTCGACGATTTTCGTGTGCTATAGCAAACCAGTTTTTGGGTGATCCAGATTCCGACGTCAAAAATGCCAAATTTTTTTGTGGACGTCCGTGAAGACCTTTTCTATGCATCCGGTTGGCCACCAGGGCTTGTCCGACCCATTTGGAAGGTCAAACGAGCCCCGAAGCGAGCATACCCCTCATTTCGATGATTTTCGTGTCCTATAGCAAACCATTTTTTGGGTGATCCGGATTCCGACGTCAAAAATGCCAAATTTTTTCGTGGACGTCCGTCAAGACCTTGTCTATGAATCCGGTTAACCATCACGGCTTGTACGACCCATTTGGAAGGTCAAACGAGCCCCGAAGCGAGCATTCCCCTCATTTCGATGATTTTCGTGTGCTATAGCAAATCATATTTTGGGTGATCCGGATTTTGATGCAAAAATGCCAAATTTCTTCGTGGACATCCGTCAATACCTTGTCTATGCATCCGGTTGGACATCACGGCTTGTCCGACCCATTTGGAAGGTCAAACAAGCCCCTATGCGAGCATACCCCTAATTTCGACGATTTTCATGTGCTATAGCAAACCATTTTTTGGGTGATCCGGATTCCGACGTCAAAAATGCAAAAAATTTTCGTGGACGTCGTCAAGACCTTGTCTATGCATCCGGTTGGCAATCACGGCCCGTCTGACCCATTTGGAAGGTCAAACGAGCCCCGAAGCGAGCATACCCCTCATTTCGACGATTTTCGTGTGCTATAGCAAACCATTTTTTGGGTGATCCGGATTCCGACGTCAAAAATGCCAAATTTTTTCGTGGACGTCCGTCAAGACCTTGTCTATGAATCCGGTTGGCCATCACGGCTTGTCCGACCCATTTGGAAGGTCAAACGAGCCCCGAAGCGAGCATACCCCTCATTTCGACGATTTTCGTGTGCTATAGCAAACCATTTTTTGGGTGATCCGGATTCCGACGTAAAAAATGCCAAATTTTTTCGTAGACGTCTGTCAAGACCTTGTCTATGCATCCGGTTGTCCATCACGGCTTGTATGACCCATTTGGAAGGTCAAACGAGCCCCGAAGTGAGCATACCCCTCATTTCGACGATTTTCGTGTGCTATAGCAAACCATTTTTTGGGTGATCCGTATTCCGATGCAAAAATGCCAAATTTTTTCGTGGACGTCCGTCAAGACCTTATCTATGTATCCGGTTGGCCATCACGGCTTGTACGACCCATTTGGAAGGTCAAACGAGCCCCGAAGCGAGCATTCCCCTCATTTCGATGATTTTCGTGTGCTATAGCAAATCATATTTTGGGTGATCCAGATTTCGACGTCAAAAATACCAAATTTTTTCGTGGACGTCCGTCAAGAACTTGTCTATGCATCTGGTTGGACATCACGGCATGTCCGACCCATTTGGAAGGTCAAACAAGCCCCGAAGCGAGCATACCCTCATTTCGACG